>JAVDBV010085724.1:0-23385 GCA_032619315.1 Piper longum | reverse complement strand
CTCGTCTCGGTAACGTCTCCCGGCTAAGCTCGACCTCGCACGCATCTAGACCAGCCCCGCTCGATACCCCAATAGTGGCATGCTCGTTACTCACCGATCAATTGCCAGCCACCGTTGCTATCGGTATTGGTACGCTGAACAATATCAGTCACGATAGACACACGCACCAATTTGCACCCATGTTCGCACACTAATGAATTACACTGGTAGGTTGTTGCACCACTCGGATAACACCAGCTATCTGCCTTGGACACAGGATTTACTAAGGACAACCGCCAAATCCTAGCACTCGACTGTCCCACGAGCTAAAAACCCCATAACAATAACCAATATGTGATTTATTATTCCATATGATAGGAAATCAAAGTAATTCCAAACCGGATTTACTTTGTGATGAAATATTTACTGCTTAATTTGCTCTAAAGAATCAAGTTTTGTAAGCTTCACACAATGACCACCAAGAAATTTTACAAATGTTTTTAAAAATTGCACTACTCTGGGAGACCCGCCATATAAAATGCACTACACCTCGCCTGGAGCATTAGAGAATAAATGAAATTCGGTTCTGTACACAAGTTCTATCTAGTTTAAGGCAGTAAGAGGGAGCCTTGAATCTCTCAAGGAGGGAGACTGGTTGTCTTGTGCTCCAGAAAATTGTTTTGCTTCCCCATTAACATATTTCCCAGACTTGGTATTATCCCAGAACAGCTTTAGCAGCTCCTCAAATGGAGGAGTTCTCAGTTCTTCGATCGATGAAGTACCCGGCAAATTGAATGTTCTTTTTTTTGGCGTTGAACAAGATGGTTCATCCACCTATGATTTGATAAACATGAAAATAAGTGCATTAAAAAAAACCAACAGCAGATAAAAATTACATGGCATTTGCTAAATACCTTGTACTCTTGGCCAAGACATTTCTCAACGTTTGAAGTAACTTCGGCTATCTTGTGATAGTGACCACCCTTGAGGTCTCTCATCTCCTCGCAACAAGGAACAATCATGGAATCCATGTTTGAGCACGCTTCATGGTCAAGTTTTAAGGAATCTGCACATTAAATCGTATTCAATGTAAATTATATATACTTCGAAAAGCTAATTTTCTTTTTAAACCCATGGTCGAAGCAAAGTAAAAAAAATTGAAATATGTTTCTTACTCTCAACAGAAGACAATAAACTTTTATTTGCAACATCAAGATCTTCAAAAACAGCTGTTGCAGAACTTGTTACTCTATTTCTCAGAAGCTGGCTGGCCGCTATGCCTCCACTGCAACAACCAGAAAAAAAAACATTGAGCATCCCATAAAAAACAGTAAGCACCTCCAAGTAGCATGATTACTAAAACAAAGAAGAGGGCACCGCATATATAACCTAACCATAATAACACTACCTGACAACAGAATCTACTGATGCAACATTGCCCTTTTCAAGATTCAAGAGAGCCTCTTGTGCACTTCTCCACTGATGTGCACTCGTTGATGTTTTTGCCATGCTGCATAATACAAATTTGAGATCAAATATAACCTAAAAAAAACATTTCATATCTAACTAGGTCAAGATTAAATTAAATTATAATCTTCTTTACCATTCACGAAGTCCTTCTTGCAATGTTTCTTTTCCACTTTCAACCTTCGAAGTATCTTCCAAATAGTGGCTTTCTGCATCTACCATGTACGAAGTCCATTGGTCTTTGACAGAGGCAGTGAAATGTTTAACAGTAGACATTTCTCCCTGCAGATTGACTGTTGTATTCGTAGCACTTTCACGAAGATCATTCACTGTCATTTGAACCTAATGGAAGAGAATAAGAAGTCAAATCACTAGAAATTGTTAGAATACGTCTTACCAATCATAGCACTTTATATAATATTTACAGTCACGAAAACAAGAATGTGCATATTGGCTAGCAAAGGCTATGAGATAAAATAAAAAAATGTCTAGGTGCCAACTTTATTGTCATAGCACTTTATATAATATTTACAGTCACGAAAACAAGAATGTGCATATTGGCTAGCAAAGGCTATGAGATAAAATAAAAAAATGTCTAGGTGCCAACTTTATTGTCATAGCACTTTATATAATATTTACAGTCACGAAAACAAGAATGTGCATATTGGCTAGCAAAGGCTATGAGATAAAATAAAAAAATGTCTAGGTGCCAACTTTATTGTCATAGCACTTTATATAATATTTACAGTCACGAAAACAAGAATGTGCATATTGGCTAGCAAAGGCTATGAGATAAAATAAAAAAATGTCTAGGTGCCAACTTTATTGTCATAGCACTTTATATAATATTTACAGTCACGAAAACAAGAATGTGCATATTGGCTAGCAAAGGCTATGAGATAAAATAAAAAAATGTCTAGGTGCCAACTTTATTGTCATAGCACTTTATATAATATTTACAGTCACGAAAACAAGAATGTGCATATTGGCTAGCAAAGGCTATGAGATAAAATAAAAAAATGTCTAGGTGCCAACTTTATTGTCATAGCACTTTATATAATATTTACAGTCACGAAAACAAGAATGTGCATATTGGCTAGCAAAGGCTATGAGATAAAATAAAAAAATGTCTAGGTGCCAACTTTATTGTAGGAACTTGTGACGACAGTTTCTACTTCCCAATATGCTAGAGCACACAATAAAGTTGAAAATAACTACCAGCTTCCTTCTTTCTGGCATTTACAGTCACGAAAACAAGAATGTGCAGATTGGCTAGCAAAGGCTATGAGATAAAATAAAAAAAATGTCTAGGTGCCAACTTTATTGTAGGAACTTGTGACGACAGTTTTTATTTCCTAATATGCTAGAGCACACAATAAAGTTGAAAATAACTACCAGCTTCCTTCTTTCTGGCATTTACAGTCACGAAAACAAGAATGTGCAGATTGGCTAGCAAAGGCTATGAGATAAAATAAAAAAAATGTCTAGGTGCCAACTTTATTGTAGGAACTTGTGACGACAGTTTTTATTTCCTAATATGCTAGAGCACACAATAAAGTTGAAAATAACTACCAGCTTCCTTCTTTCTGGCATTTACAGTCACGAAAACAAGAATGTGCAGATTGGCTAGCAAAGGCTATGAGATAAAATAAAAAAAATGTCTAGGTGCCAACTTTATTGTAGGAACTTGTGACGACAGTTTTTATTTCCTAATATGCTAGAGCACACAATAAAGTTGAAAATAACTACCAGCTTCCTTCTTTCTGGGATTTGAGGTTGCAAGTGACGACAACAAGAATGTGCAGATGGCTATCAAGGCTATGAGATAAAATAAAAATGTGTGGGTCCCTACTTATTGTAGAATTTGTGACAAAAGTTCCTGCATCATATTTTAGAGCACATAATAAAGTTAAAAATAACTACCAGCTTCTTCTTTCTGGCATTTGAGGTCGCAAGCATTTCAGCAACTTTTTGCAACATTAATTTCTCTTCATTAGCAGCACATTCCTGGAATTATAAAAATATAAAAGCTGAGTATGCAGTTAGCACTTCAAGTTTTATCCTACCACTTGATTGTAATTATTAATAATAGAAAATACTAGACTTACATAAAATAAAAATTCTATTCTATCTAAATAAACTTCAAATGGAAAAAGTTTAATGAGATAAAGTACCTCAAACTTCTTTTCCAGTTCATACAATTTTCTGTTATTCATTGCTTGAGAGTCTTCAATAATTTTTATCAATGTGGCTGCATGATTGTCAAGGGTCATAAAAAAGTTGTCATTAACACCTGAAATACACCTTGCCGTCTCCATGGCTCTGTTATATCCCTGTATTTATGAAAGGGATCTCCCGCTTAATTACACTTTGCATTCAATTTACAAAGTCTGACCAAGGCAAAAAAAAAAAAAATGAAGCACGACTCAAATAAGGACATTTAGAAGTTTTGCAAACCTCTCGCTGTTGCAATGCATACGAAAAGAGTTTCTCCTCTTGGTTAGACAGGCATGTCTGTAGTTCATTAAGTACTACATCTGCTTCCACAGAAATCTTTTTGAAAAGCTGCATAGATTGTCAAAGAATGAGAATATATGTTAAGAAATGAGCATAATTGCTTGAAAGAAGCTATTTCATGATCATTATATAAAAAAAAAATTACATCTTCCAGTGCAGACGAATGTTTTGAAACTTCTGAATTCAATTTCCTGAGTGTTAAACAAGAACTCCCATCCAGTTCACCAGATAATTCATCCAAAGCTTTAATTCCCAAGCCATAGATACTTTGTAGCTTTCCCACTTTCTCCCGAAGCACCTCTGTCGCCTATCAAAGCAAAAAATAGGTTAGACGTGCGAGACCATCTTCAGCCAAGATTTTTTAAAAAAAAGAAGATAAGAGAAGGCAAAAATGTCTACTCATTGTCAAGAATGGTTTAGTTCAAACCTCAGTCTTTGTTGAAACAAAGGCATGCATGTCTTCTTCCATTCCTTTCAAATGGTTTTCTTGATCTGTCACAGAAGCTGAAACCGTTCTGTGTAGAAGGTCAAGTTGCTGTGTTAATTGAGACTGGAATTTCTGTACAAGGCATCGGTTTGAATCTTCTATCTTGGCTTTGCGCTCTGATCATATTTAAACAGGGGAAGCATTAGAAAACTCCCGGGTAAAAAAGGAGCAAACATAAAATGCTGTGTCAAGTAAAAATATCAAACCAATTTTTGCGAACAAGCTCGACACGTCTGATGCTGCACTTTCCAACTCCGAGTGAAGCTCAAATGCACGTTCCGTGAGAGCTTTTTCTGAAAAATATTAAAGAACCTTCAGAAAAATACTCAAGACAACACAAAGTGGGAAAAAGTTTTAAAATTCTACTGGCACTGTAGAAATAATTTACCAGATTTGAGAAGTGTTGTTATTAGGAATTCTTTTTCTCGAATCTTATTGTTTGCTTGCCTATATTTCTCTTCAAGTTCACTTAATATTCTTTCTGTATCCTCAAGTCTTCTCTGAAAAATGCCAAAAAAATAAAAAAGGATCAGTTATGCAATATAATATAGACTAATGAAGATTATTTATAAAGGGATCAGAACCTCAGTTTTTCCCAGTTTGTCGGACAAATCTGCATTCAACTGTTGTTGTGAATCATAAAGTTCCTGAAGTGCTAAATGTTGCTGTCACAAAATCAATGTTACAGTTAAAACCTTCTCTTAATGTACCAATTAGCAAGGGAAATGTAGGATATGAAGCAACTACCTTGTCCTTGGATTCAAATTCAAGTTCCATCCGTTCAATTTTTTCTGCCATAGTCTGAAGAACAAAATAGTTAAATCTTGTGTCCAAGAAAGAGACAAGTAGACTGGATTCAGATTCAAGTTTCATGAGTTCATTTTTTTCTGCCATAGTCTGAAGAACAAAATACTTAATCTTATAACTAAGAGAAAGAGACGAGTACAATGGGAAAAGTAACTCGCCTTCTTTTCAGCTTCTTCCTGAAGAAAACGATCACGAGGAACATAAATTCCATTCTTCTCCCTTGCGGCAAACACCTCTGCAATGAAAAGGATTTCAAAACCGACATTAAGAAGTGTGCATGTTAAACAATAAATCTTTAATCTGGTGGCTTGTATTCTTAAAGAAAATATAAATAATTTGTAAAATAAACAAAGGGCTATTAAACCTTGCTTAAGCCGTTCAATTTCACCATAAAGATCCTTCATTAAAGCTATTTTCATCATCTTTTGATTGATCTAGTAAATGCAAGACAAGTATATTCAGTGGTTAGCTGACAAAAAATAACATGATGAAAACTAGTTAAAGAATCTTAGCAAGTAATCGAACCTCTGGTTTGTTCTTAATATTCTTCGCTCGGTGAGCGTAGTCAAGGGTGCTCAATGTTTCTTCAAGGCAGTACACCGAAGGAGATATTGTAGCTATAATACAAGTTTTTGTTTTGCCTCCCAATGAGTCCCTCAACAATCTTGTCAATTTGCTATCTCTGAAATTATAGAAGGCTAAAAAATTTAAATCCGTCAATCCCCATCAGCAATGAAAGTGAAATGTAACAGGTTACTACTTGCCTGTATGGAATGTGGCCGGAATGCTCCACAAGAGCATTAATGACACGGCCAAGAGTTAGCAAGCTCTTGTTGATCTCTCCAGCTTCTCTTGCTCTTCCCTTAATACGAAAAGTAGTATCAAAGTCACTTTTTACGATACAATAAGCGTTTATAGCTTACAATAGTAAAACATTACATACCTCTCTCGCACCTGAACGCGAAATGTTTTCAGAGCCTGCAAGGTCAACAAGATTAAGCTTCCCACATTTGATCATTTCTTCTCCTTCGGGTGTGCACTCCTTAATGTGAATCGTAATAGAAAAAATAGAGTGTGAACGGCTGCTCTGTTTGTTTAGCAGAGTTTCCGCAGTACGCCGTTTTGAAGATCCTTTATCCAGAATCTTATATATCTCATTAGCTGAGGACACTATTTCCTCCTCCAAGCCTCTCACGAAAACACCACCCTTTCCATCTTCCATCAAAGCAATGGGCTTCTTAGATTTATCATCCAGAAATTTGGAAGTTTCTTCTAAGGCTAAAAGGTCTGTTATTTCCTCATTATACAGCTCCAGAAAAGTAACCTTCATACTGTATTCTGCGCATTGTTCTTCAAGAATGTCAAAGATTTGCCGAACAGCTCTGGGAATGACCCCCGCATCAGAAGGAAAATCTCCTTTCTGTTGTGGCATTGACATTTATTAGAACATAAAGACGGATGCTGCAAAACTGTGAATAACTACTGAGTACAATCTAACAACCTTGGCTCTGCGTCCCCCTCCTTCCATGGTGTATGTTTTACCTGTCCCCGTCTGACCATAAGCAAAAATGGTACAGTTGTAGCCTTCCAACACTTCATATACAACAGGAGACACAGCTTGATTATATAAATCCTTTTGTCTAGAAGATGGACCAAAGACCTGAACATAATCACAGCCAACATAAGATTTGCGCTGCATTTTGTTGGCCGATTCGAAATTATGTAACACCAACCTTATCAAATGCAAATGTTCTATCTATTTGCTTGTTGGCTATAATTTGGGCTGCCGAAACCTCTCGCCGATTCTCATTGCAGGCGATCACCACAGGGGTATTGGTTCTTGCCTCGTCCTCGCTCAGTGGCCTGAATCAAATATATAATGAATAAAAAACGTTGTTGCTGTGTGTGTTTTCTACGTCGTTACCAAAAAATAAAAAACCTAAAGCATGGGAAATGGAGGTAGAACCCCTCACCGGCATCGGACAATAACCTGCACATTCACTCCTCTATCCTTGCTATCACTCTTCCCATTGCTCGGATTACCTTCTCGAAGATCCCTGGACGACTTGTCGCTCGATTTCGGGGTTTGAGAAGGGGATAAAGGGATCAATCCACTCTTCTTCTGCTGAGCGTAATCCATATGCAGCTCCAAAAAAAAAAAAAAAGAATATGACCTAACAGCTACAATTTGAACATTAAAAAAATCACATCACTACATCACTTCAACAAAAAACAAAAATCATACTTTGACAAGCAACACAAATTTACACAGAGATACATTAAATAAAAACAAATAATCCATAGATTATTCACATGTAAAGCTACTTCAAATGAAAGCATGGCCAAACAAGAAGCAGTTACCATCATAGACAAATCTGAGCAACCGGAAGTAGCTAAAACTACAACAAAACAAATGCAACATTTCAACAACGCCACTCATCCAAATCAAATAACCAATAAAAAAACAAACGAAACACAAATTTGACCTAAAAACAGCTAGAAAATAAACAAAAAAATCCCCCTCCCCTCCGAAAAAAAAAATCACAAATACACTAATACCATACAACAGCATCCAACATCAACTCCACAACACACATTCCAACTTCACCACTCATCAAAAACCTGTAAATCCCAACTTTCATACAACAAAAAAGAAGCCACCAACTCCCACCGCAACTTCACCAATCGAAGCCGCATTCCTCCCCGACCCAGCAAAACCATCAAAAACACCAACAATGCGCCAAGATCCGATACAAATCAAAACCTGCACAAGATTCAATCCCTCCCAACAATCCACACGACTCCAAAAAAACAAAAAAAAAAAATTACCACAAGATCAAAAAGAAAAAAAAAGTACAAAGACAAGATCTGGAAATACCGAATCTGCGAGATTGATCCAAGAATCGATCGAAGGTTGCGAAGAACAAATTATTCGAAGAAATTGACGAAAAAAATATATATATATTTTTTTTGGAAGCGAGAGGTGAGGACGAGGAATGGCGATTATTAGAAAAATGGGAATAAATATGGGGACGGATCTGACGGCGTCAAATGGTCCGTTATCTTTTGCGAGGGGAACGGGGCCGGCGGGGCGGCAACGGGCTGTAACGACGTCAGGAGGGCGTTTTGCCGTCTGGTTTTTGTGACCGTTTGCGGTGGGGGTACTCCGAGTAAAGCGGGGTGCGCTTTTCAAATTTGGAGTATTTTTTATTTTTTTATTTGTTTTCTCTTTTTTTTAAAAAAAAAAATAATAATTTGGTGGATTTTGTGTGGTCTAAATAAGTTGGCCTCGTTGTTGCAAGTATTTACGTTTGTGCCATAGTTTGTCGGAGACGTCGACATCAATGAAATTAAATATGTTTTTTTAGTGATAGGCTTCGAAATACATATTCTAAAAATAAAGTACTCTAATTGAATAAAAAGATAGAGTATAACGAATTTTTTATTGTATGTATTGTTTAGTTGAATCTTTTATTTTTCATCATAATCCAAACTTTGATTTTTTAGTTAATAAGAGAAGATGAGGAAATGTGGGCAATTTGTGGCGGATCATTCGTTGGAATAAACTTTTTTATCATTTTTGCATTATCAATCTCAAATTAAAAGAAGGGGTTCAACACAATCATGAATATTTTACGATGAAAATTTTATTATTTGTAATATTACAGATGGTTAAGATCAAAATTATCCCCTCACTAATTTTTGAATAGCATGGAGAAGGGAAATTTAATTTTTGCTTGTCCCTACTTTCAATTGCCTGGTTGTGTTTCCAATATTTCAGGCTTCACAAGTAGATTTTTTAACATGCTTTCAAATATTATTTTATTCACATAAATCAAACAAATATTATTTTTCAAATTTAATTATTAATCAATACCATCCATGCACATTCTACAAGGTTTTTTCCCTCCTCGTGTGAAGTATCTTTTGCCCAATGGTTATAAACAATTTAACACATCTTCCAACTAGTAATTAATTTTTTTCTATCTAGAAGTGCTTACCTTTTTTTTTCTTTTGTAACAAATTGTTGTTTGACCAAACAAAGGGTAACTATTAACATAAAGAGTTTTTTACCAATAAAGGGAAACCGTTTTTTATATATTATCAAGTGGTGGGAAAGTTAATCCCAATTACCAAAAAAAATGAGAAAAAATTAAAATTTATTTAAAATACCTTCATTTGAGTTTTGTTCTTTCAAAAAAACTAACAATTGGGTTGCCGACCGCTACCCTTGGTCTGACAATTGTAGCTTGTTGCCTATGGCCCTTGGGTGACCATATTGGTTGGCCCTAATTGGTTATTATTATTTGCCTGTGGCCATCAGTTTACAAACATTAAAAAAATTTATTTTTAAAAAACCTTGAATACTAAAACTAGCTTAATTCAACCGCCCTCAGGCCAAGTGTGGCCACTATTGGCTGCCCATGGCCAAGGGCGGCCAGGTAGCCAGATTTGGCAACTTGTGGCCATAGGCGGCCGGGCCGACCCCCTAAGGGGCGGCAGTGTCGGCCACTTCTAAAAAAAAATATTTTTTTACTATATTTGTAGTTTTAGCACTTTAATTAAAATTTTTCTTTTCAAACAAGTTGTTTTGATTCTCCCATTGCTTATTAATATAAAAAGTTATTTTTCTTCCCTAGTAAAAAGCTCTAATATAATTAAAAACCATGACAATTCCGTAAAAAAATCGGTTATTGGGGGCTAAAAAGTTGGGACAAAAAGGGGAGACGCTGATAAAGAACTTTGATGAGAAACGGACCCACATGAAAGTGATCGAGGGGGCCTACAATCACATGCGCTCCACCTTTGTCACCTCCCCCCTCCAAATTCTCACAATTTCTCTTTTGTCATACAATAAAAATCTGTCAATTGAGGGTCCCAATCATGAATGGGCCCCAGAATATAATTAAACTGGCTTTATAGTTGATGATAATTTTGAGGAGCAATGTATGAAATATATGTTTAGTAGAATGCTAGGTTGATTATATCACAGAGATAGGTTAGAATTAAACTTGACCTATGGAACTCATGCTTCCATTTTTTTTAATGCTTCCAAATTTTGGTAAATTTATGCATGAATGAACAAGATTTGGTATTTTTTATTAATTTTTTTAAGGGGGATTAACATATTGGGTTTCGGAGTCTCTTCACTAATCGGGAATTTTAATTGAACAATTATAGGGTTGACAATTCACAACTGCCGATTGACCAAAGCAATATGTGTTGATTCATAATTACTTCTTTGAAAGTTGAATACATAACAAAGAAGAAAAAAAGTATAAAACAGAAGGGGGGTTAATAAAGAAATTTTAAAAATCCTAAATTTGATTTTTTTGGAAGGGAATTAGAGTTTGACTTAAATAAAATAAGAAATTAAAAGATTATAAGGATGTTTGTGAGATACTTAAAAAGGAAGATCATATAAAAAGTTATTCATCTAAAATTCGAAGGTAGTTTACAGTATCAAAAACATGTAAAAACCAATGTGCTCAAACATCAATAATCTTGCCTTACATCATTCAAATTAATATAGAGACTTAAGTGATGCTAATCCCACAAAACGGCATTACAAATCAAACATATGGAATAAACACTAGTGAGAAACTTTGGCTTATTGGAGGCTTCCAATGATGGTGTCAAATGGGTGGTCAGGCCTCACACATGGCCAACAGCACAATGCCAGCCTCAACCCAAATGGCAAACTGCAGCAAGCCTTCAATTGGGTAATCAAGATTGTTCTAAAAATAATTGGGTAATCAAAAAAATTAATTTTTTTTCAATAATCAAGAGAATTATGATTAAACTAAGGAAGCAAAGGGGAGAAGACAGTTAAAAAGTCTGGTAACATAACATGTGGAAGCTCTGATCCCTTGACTTGGATCTCACTCCATATCACATATTCTCCGTGCACTTCACTCCTTCCTCAATCAGGATTTTTCATCACCACATGAATTGATCACCTTCTTACTTTCTCTTTACCACTGACAAAAGCTCACTCTGCCCACCATGGTGTTTACATCTCCATTCAAGTAAGAACCAACATCAAGCTAAACCAAGAAAAAAAAAAAACAGTAACGAACAGTGGTTGGACAGGAGTTGTTGGTTGAGATGTAGTGTCAGATCCTGTGGGACTATTTGTGTATGCTTGTGGGGTTTTTACAGGCAAAGTGAGTTAATGCAAATGTTGAAGAAGGCATGAGAAGGGATCTGGGTCAAGGGGCTTTTAAGGGAGAAGAGACGGTAGAAGACTAGAGAAATCACTGGAGAAGACTGAGACTTGTGATGCCAAACTTTTCTAGGCAAAAGTTGGGACTGAGACTGAGGCTTATCTGTCGAGTTTGTTTGTGACATACATTTCTGAAAGTCTCTCTCTCATAAGCAGGCTTCTCAAGGGAGATTGGCAGTACTTAGTCATAGTGGCACTAAGGAAATAATCAATATTCTGCATTAAAAAATGAACTTCTAAACAAGTATATTTTTTTCTCAATGAGTATTACTAAAAAATGACAAAAGTGTAAGACTTGAACAATTATTAATTAGCACATAAGTACAAATATTTTATGTTATTCACAATGTTATGACAATTGAGATATATATCTCATTACTTAAGATCAAATTTGCAGGATATTATATTATATAAAAAGGAAAATAAATATATACTATTTTGAGCTCAACCCAAATTTGAACTACTCCAAATACTATTAACAAATTTGACTCGAAATGAATAAAAACTGTAAAAACTAAGTTTGAGAAGATAAAAACTCAGGCCCTCGAAAACCCTATGCTGTAAGTTGAGCATATGTGCATCACAAATAAGCTTTCACATTGGGAAGTGAAAGCTTGTCATGAAGGTCATGACAATTCTCGTCTCCTAATAAATTGTAAGGTTGTTTTGTCCCCCTTTTTTTTAAAAAAAATATACTAATGTTTATATTTCACATTAAATAATCTTAATCTCCATATTTTTATAATTTTAATGAGGTTTAAAAATATATATATAAAAAACTCTCTAATGTTCCATTGTACATTACTTGATTTTTTTAATAAGTTTCAAATAAAAAACGTGAGATCAATTGAAATAAATAAAATTATTTTAATTATAAGTCTATTGCATGGAGGAATTAATCATTCCTATAAGTCTTCAACAAAAGAAACAATAAAGGGTATGTTGATATTTTTTTAAGAAATTAAGAACCACCAAATTAATATTTAAACTTACGGATAAATGTAAAGATAATAGATATTGAAATAAGGAAGCACTCTTTAGCAACAAGATTGAACCAACCATTCAAAAAAGTAAGGAAATGAATTGTAGGTAAGACAAACATACAATGCTAAGATGATTCAGTAAATGTACAAGTCCTTGACCTCCTTGAGAATTAACTAATCAAGTATCCCACGACACAATACAAATTTTAGGGAATAATGAGGAAAAAATTAATATATGTTTTCACATAGTGGTACCCAATATGAGCACTAGGATTGCAATTAAGAGTTTGTTGATGAAGATAATTTTATTCGGTTCAAACAAATACTAAAAAAAAATTAATGTGATCCAAATGTTTGGCTAGATTTACTTCAAGTTATTCGGCTTGAACTGGTGCTATGTGCCTCATAGTATAATTGCTCTAATTATTTCCCCTCACTATATATGTGCTCCTTTTAAATCTGCTTAGATAAAGCTTTTGGGAGAAAATATTACCCTTTTATTGGGAAGTTAGTAGACTATATGATAGTTCAAGTAAAAAAAAAACAGATATATAAATAAGATGATAAAGACTCCTAAACAAAAAAACATCAAATAGCATATACTTGTTCAATGAAAAAAATGTGCTTGTCCTTGAAAAGAAAAGGGGAATTGACCAGTGGAAGCAGACTAAGCTTCACCATAATTAGTCACCTAGTGAATGTAATCACCAATGGAGACCAAATTGCAATTTTCCTCTCACTGAAAGCAGCTTGTCACAGCCAATTTGAGGGTAATGAATCTCTGCTTGAAAGGGAAATCTATGGAAGAAGAGCATTGGATGATTGCCCTCCACTCTTACCGCACAGGAAGAGATCAAGAACTAAGACTTCCACTTAAATTTGGCTGTCATAGCACATACTGGGATGAACCTGTGTTTTAAAATTAATCAGTATTAGTTGGTAACTTGGCATATAGAGAGTTTTTTTTCTACTGTTCTTGTGTGAAAATTGAATAGAAGTATATATATTAACCTTTTAAAAGACATCGGTTTGGAGTTCGTCAAGCTCAGGATCTGCAATCTTTTCTTCCTTCTCTAGTTCAGTTTTCAGGTCGGTTGGTACCTCAAGGCTGGGAGAGTTCTGTAAAGAAGCACCAATGGTCAGAATAAGCAAGAACATATGTTACAGGGACAAATGCTAGAATGATAAGTAGTTAGCTTGATAGTGCAAATCCATAAGGCTTGAGCTTCTCACATGGATCCTAGATTAGGGTTAGTGTCCCGGGCCTCTTTTCGGGATAAGGTGAAATAAGAAGAAATGTAACACTGTGTTAATTATATATTTTTCTAACCATATCGCGAACAAGGGCCCAGTTCACTCCTCGGAAAAATGGATGTTGCTTGATCTCATTAGCTCCCATATAGGAGCCCAACCTGTTTTGAGGATCACGATGTAGCAGCCGGTAAATCAGCTGCCTCACCCGAATACTAGCCTGCAAAAAGAAATTCATCTCTGTGTATGATCTTACAGATAGAATATAATGAAGTTCATGATAGATTGAAGATTGATAAGTGATAATGAATGCACAATCAAGTTAAATAGATCTTCTATTGAATATTTTGAGGTATTGGTCAGTGAAGGACTGAAGAGAAACAAAACTGTGCTCATATTGACACATATTGGATAACGAAGGCAAGTAAGCTGAGCACTCAATCAGGTAGCAGTTTTATGCACAGAATCAGCTTCTGGTGCTACAATTGACTTCTTCGCATCTGATTTGACACAAATTTCGAAGAAATCATTCTTTTTCATTGACGTTGAAATGGAGTTGAGATCAATGATGACATGAGAACTGTAATAAGAAAAATGGAGCTTGGAATTCTATAACAAGAAACAGTCAAAAAATGAAAAACTCATGCAACTTAAACTGAAAATTAGTTTGGATGAAGTTACAAGAAAAAAACAAAACAAAAATTGGCTGTTCACATAGAAAGACTCACTGGAATACTTCGCGGAAACTTGAGATCCTTGTGTAAAATATTAGCAAAGGTCTTTTGCCTTGTCTTTCCTCTGAATGGAGTATACCCATATAGCATTTCATAAAGAAGGATTCCTGCCAGATAATCAAACTCAAAAATGAAAAAAACAATACAATTATATATATATTTACTACAGAATTCTGAATTTTAGAAAAAAAAAAATTCCGAATTTGCCATTTCAGAATTGAAGTGAGTACTTACCAAGTGCCCACCAGTCAACTACACTACTGTGCCCTGATCCCGTGATAATCTCCTGAAGAAAATGTCATTTGTTTTAGGAAAAATACATGCTAAGGGGAAGTAGAGATCCTTGCATGAGTCAGTGTAAACATACAGGTGCGATATACTCCTCCGTCCCAACAAAGGAATTGGAAGCCCTCATTGGTTCAGCTAAGAATACAGGAGCTCCTTGCTTCTTTTGATTTTTTTTCTTATCTTGAACTTCAGGAATCAACAGCTACATAGAATCCATTAGGTTCATTAGGTGTGGGATCTTTTAGCCATGCTTCACGAGAAGGATATGTTTAACTTTGAGAAAAAAAATAAAACAAAATATAATGTAACAGTAAATGTGTAATAGTATGAAGCTCACCATTAACAAAAAAGTAGTGAAGTACCTGAGGTTTGCATGATGTCAAAATTGACAAATCAAAGTCTGTGAGTGATATGTGCCCATTGCCGTGAATCAATACATTTTCAGGCTTCAAGTCTCGATAAATAATGCCTTCAAAGCATAGCAAAATTGTCCATATCAGGACAAACAAGTGGAGATAATTTTTAGATAGGTTTAACAATTTTAAATTAATACCTTGACAATGTAGATATTCTAATGCAACAACTACTTCTGCAGCATAGAATCTGTACACAGCAAGAGCTAAGTTGTTTAGATTGTGTTTCAGTGAAAAAATGCAGTAGCTTGATTTATACAAGAAAGATTCTCGGTTAGGCACCCAAGTACCTTACGGCATCTTCTTTGAGGACTTTTGCAGGCTGTCTATCCAGAAGCATGAAGAGTTCTCCCCCAGGGCAATAGTCAGTAACTAGACAAATATGTGTTTCAGTCTGCAACCAATTATATTAACATTTGAGTTCATGTTTAGATTGACAGCAATGGAACAAAGACGATGCAGCCTGATTGTCAATACTAGAATACTTGTTTTCCTAGTTAAAATCTTGAAGAAGGAAACTTAATATGCGTTAATTAAAATTACTAAGCTTGAATATCTAGACTTGTGAATGATAGATGATGCTAACTGCCAACCTGAAAAGATGCATAAAGTGCTGGAAGAAATGGGTGGTCCAATAAATCAAGAATTTCTCTTTCTGTACAAGCTCTATGCACCTGCAACATATAATAGAATGTTTTGTTTTTCTTCAGACCACTATACAGCGCTATGCAAATGCAAAATTCTAGCAAGAAACAAAATCTAATTCTCAAAGTAAAGCCATTGATTCCGAACAATAGTCAAATATATTTACCATGAAACACAGTTGAAAATACTAAAGGATTTTCGTATGGGAAATTCTAATATATGTTCATTAATTTGATGATCCACAAATGGCATCAAAACCACTACATTTACTTTGTATGTTACTCTAAACCAATAAGAGATTTCCCAAAAAACTGTAATATATACATTTTGCTTGACAAAGAAAGTAAATGTACACAGCAGTTAGTTGCAGTACCTTATTTCTATTTAGCATGACATTTTTATCCATGGCTTTCATGGCAAAAAATTCTCCAGTACCACAGAGTTCTACCATATGTACACTGCCATGAAAAAGAAAAAAATTTCCGACATATTCAATCTAAGCTGTAATTAAAGTAAACTTTCATAGTTTTAAAACACAAACTGTGATAACCTAGGGCAGAATCCATAATTTAATTCCTTGTTCAAAATTTCGAAAACAAAGCCTTTTTTCCCACTCAAGCTCTAAATATCGCACCTTCCAGTGTCACCAGAACCCAGAGGTTTTATTGGTCGGAAATGCTTCAGGCTTATTTGCTCTCCACTCTGTAAAATCTGAATGATATTTAAAAATAAAAATTATAATTAAAAGAGTCAGAATGTTCTACACTTAAATCTAAGAAATTGTATGCTAATAGAGGCACCTTTTGAATAGCTTTCCATGGAGCACTCCCTTTTCTGTGAGGTTTTGGAACAACTAATTTGGAGTGAATCGCCCACAGATCCTCTGGTTTCTATAACGCAAAATATAATGCCATTTTTAGTTGCTAAAACTATTTAACTTCAATTGATTTAAGTTTCACCTAATAAACTCACCAAATTTGCATCTGGTAGCTCCCTCACTGCTTCATCAACGTTGTTTGCAGTTTCTATCACCTGAATGTTTGATCTTGTAATTAAACATACTTGCCCAAAAGTTTACATCAAACTGAACATGAAGCATTGAAGACAAATTTAAGGTGTAATGCTTTCAAGAGTGGAATATCCACAATTTCCTACCAGTTTTGCATCTTCCTTTGCAGTAGCCTCTGGTATGCAGTTATAAAGTGGTTCAATATGTTCACTACCATCAAGTTGTACTCCAATAAAATATTGTACTTCTCCCTGAACCAACACATAACAAGAGTACCATATTATTTCATATGAAAATTAAAAAATGTCAAAAGAGACATATATGAGCATGAATTCCTGAACCAACACATAACAAGAGTACCATATTATTTCATATGAAAATTAAAAATGTCACAAGAGACATATATGAGCATAAATTTAAGTATTTAACTATACATAACAACTTCACCTTTTGATCACGCATGGGCTGTAGATGGAAAAGATTCCAAAATTTCTTCCCTGTTGTCAAGGTTGAGATAACCAAAAGATATTAATGATATATCTCTTGATAGAATAACCTTACTAAAAAGTAAAAAGTATATTGCATATCAATCAACTATACCAGTTTTTGTGTAGTTGATGAGTTGCACTGTAACATCTGTTTGGGTGTCAATAGCATTTCTTATTTTCCTCACTGTAGCAGGGTCAGTTTCTGGACCTTGTAGAAACCTTTTACAAGCCATTGCAAAGAAAGTTAGTATAATTGTAAAAGGAGCAGACCCTAAATGCGTTAAACGGATCCAAACACAAAATCCAAAGTTTTGTAAGAAGCAGGCCTTAATGATCCTATATTTTACCTGCAGTTTCTTCCCAAAATTTCTTCACGAGTATACTCGGTAAGCTCCAAAAAGCTATCTGATGCAAAAATCTAACCAAACAAAAAATATGAAGTTTTAGGATTGAGCATAAGTTAGGTGGTGGGGAAGGATATTGAGCATTTTCATGCATAGGGCAGGTGAGGAATCTGCTCACAATTGGATTGTCGGGCAACCTTGGATCAGTAATCACAAAGTTCTTCTCAATACGTTCAAGTGTGGTGGCTAAATCAATTCCCTTTCTCATCTCTTTCTGCCTTGCCTTGTTGTCAAAGCTTTCAGGTTTTTCATCATCGATCTCGGCCAGAGGATCTTCCACAATAGTACCTTCTAATTCATCATTTTCTGCATTCAATTTGCCTTTCCCCACAAGCCTAAGGACAAGAAAAAAGCAGCAATGGAGTCGTTGGTTTGTCTAAGATGTCAAATATCTGAATCAAATAGTGATGTATTTAATCTAATCAGGTGCAAAGATATCCTGCAGAACTGTTATCAGCAAAGCAATATTGTACTAGATAATGACCTGTCCAAATTGTGGAACATGGCATTGGCTTCTATCAATATTCACCATCAGAATTTTCTTCCTATTTTACAACTACTATGCGTCTACTCGGATGGAACAGTAAAAATCATTCCATTACAAAAAGGAAGGAGTCGAGTACCCAATGATGGAACGGAATCCAGACATTCTAGGCTTCTTTCTGATCTCTTCAGGAATTTCTCTAAGTGTCTGCAAGGAGTTCCTCCTATTCCCTTGTGAGTTCCGTCTCGTTGGAGTCACATTTTCTGAATTCCTCCTCCCAATCTTTGCTTGTTCTTCCTCACTCTCCGACCTCCTAAAAAGAGGACGATTCATGGACTCTGAGAAAGCCCGGGGATGCTTCACAGCCATGACTAGCTCGTTAACCGAACTAACTGCCATATCCTTCTGCCGAGCTGCCAAAACATCCATGCCAAGAAACTGTCATGGCCTAATTTAACTGATCACAAACACTTTGAACTCTTATTCGACACAAAAGTTTAGACCTCTTGTGCCAATGTAGCCATTGATCTGGCAATCTATAGATATCTTTTTATCAAAATAATTTTGTCTTATAAAAAATGATTTACACTTGGATAAGCACTAGATGCTGAAATTGGGGATGGAGAGAGCGGTACCATCATATCTAATGAGTGATTCCGGCAACCCGTTTGGCCGGAACATCTTCTCCTTGGCACCTTCAGTGTGCTTGCTGACCTCCACCTGCATTCTGTGGACATGAAAAGATTGGAAGCAATGCCCAATTGTTATGCAATTCTGGTGCAAAAAATGATCACGGACATGAGGATTAAGTTTAGGGGAGACGTACCCAATATATTTGAGCACATTGCCATTCTCATCTTTGATGGGGGAGATGGTGAGGAGGTTCCAGAACGGAGTGCCATCCTTCTTGTAGTTGAGTAGTCGCCCACAGTAGCTATTTCCTGCTTCCAACGTCTCTCTGATCCTGGCTATCTCTACTGGGTCTGTTCCGGAACCTTGCAGGAATCGGCTGCATTTGCAGATTTTGTCAATCAAGGTAATCAACACAACTGATTGTAGATTAAGAACAAAACACAAAAGAACAAATCAATCATACCCATCTATGGTTTAACATGGTGATAACCATAACCATGCCATATGAACATTATCTTTTACCTCAAAGCCATATTATCCTTTCGAAAATTCCAATTTCTATATCATAAATCTCTAAAACAGTAAGAGACCCAACGGAGATTACATTGTGAACGTGAAGATGGATGGTTAGAAATTGAATGAAACACTACGTAATTTATTATAATGATTGCTTTAGAAATTGAATGAAACACTACGTAATTTATTATAATGATTGCTTTAGAGATGGATAGAATGACAACAAGACATAAAACAAAAAAGCAAAACTCTGACTGCATTCTTCAAAGGGTTCTTATTATTATATTATTGCCCTTCTTTGTTTTAACTTTTTTTAGTCAGACCACACGTGAAATACTTCGTCTTTATTAAGAAATTTAATTAAAAATTATTCGTTCTTGATCAAGGATAATGCAACACTTGATGGTGTCGGGAGGGAACAAAAAATACAGTGAAACGTCAGACCCATGGGCAGTGCCATGGGTCCCACAAAGACGGTGTTGGGGATGTGCGGGTCCCACGTACCAATTGCGGCCAATGACCTCCTTGGCCAAGTAGCCGGTCATCTTGAAGAAGCCGGCGCTGGCGTAGAGAATCGGGTAATCGGGTTTGGTTGCGTCCGAGACGACGAACGTTTGTTGGAACGCGGACAGGGCGTCCTTGAGCTCCTCGGACACCCTCGGCAGCGACGGCTTCTCCCTCGCCCCGGTCTCCCACTCGTCCGAGCTCATCACCGAGTTACCTGCGAGTCAACTCACCACCCCTCACTCTTAAATCTACTTAAAAGATTAGAACTACTTTTGTTCAATCATTTCACTCGACAACTGCTAGTTTTACAATGTTGGCACTTGTTATTATATGTAAGCCATTCACTTATTATAACTGCCATCTAGGGTTGGGTAACCACGTTATTAGTTGTTAGAGTGATCCTCTTTTGATTTATTACTTGCTAATTATTACAGGGTTTTTGTGTTTCTTGTGGTGCTTCAGGTTGAGGGAAATAAAAATCTAGCTAAACTTTTACCCAAGCATAAAAGTTAGATTTATTATTAGAAACACAACTATAACTCAACATATTACTATAAAAAAGTTATATCAGTTACTCATGTTACTATACAGGATTTTTCATAATATTAGTTATCAAAAATTGTTTAATATCAACTCAAATTAATATAAGTACATTAAAATAAATTAATTGCCTAATCAAATCATATGATTATATTCATTAAATAAAATTATCTTCATCATTTAACCTTCGTATTAATTATGACTAATAATATTTTCTAGAGAAGTTTTTAATTAAGATTATTAACTATTTGAATTAGTTAATTATTTTTATGATATAATAAAAAAATATTTTTAACTTGTAATAACTATATTAAAATAATTAAAGTTATTAATTCCATCACAAGAAAATAGTCATTAATTAAATTCACCGGAGTTCCGGCGGGATGCGCGGTTTACGTCCTCGCCGGACTTCCTGACGGCGACGCCCTGCGGCTTCCCGGTCTCCTCGTCCGTCCACAGCGTCAGCCCCCACTCCGCCGCTCGCTGCGCAGCCGCCCCGATCTCCCCCGCCAGCGGCACATCCCCCGTCTCCGCTGCCTTCTTCCCGGCGCCGGCGCCGTCGTGGGCGGGCGCCTTCTTCTTGATGGCCATCCACGGCGCTGCCACCTCCTCCCCCTCAGCAGCCGCGGCCCCATCCCTACCCTTAAAATGCTGCTTCTCAGCGTCCCCTGCTGGAGCCAATCCGGCGCCGGCACTTTGCCAGCCAGGGTAGCTGGGCGTGTACTTGGGCATGGTTGTCGGTGCATCTGCAGCGGCCGCCACCGAGAAGCTAGTGGTGGGGTTGAACACCTCGAGCGAGCCCCGTGAGTCTCTCGGCAAGGGTGGGATTTGCGACGGCGCTGCCTTCGCTGCTTCGTCTGATCCTTCCATCGTATATTCCGTTTTCCTGCATCATTTTCATGGCTATAGTTCGTTAAATATATATGTGGACAACGTGAGTTCGACTTCAATACAATTTGGTGGCTAGTGAAAGCGACTAAGAGACATTGTTTTGAGTTGTCGGGTCTCTTTCGGTGTGTGATATGTGTGGCTCTCATCGGGTCCATGGTTTGTAGCATGGTTTAGGAATTAGAGCAAGAGAACAGAGATAAGTGCAGAGACAAGATCATTCATGTCTTCTGTGGCTGTTGCGCACAGACACTGCCCAGCAGCAGAGACTGATCTGCTGACATGGTAATGAAACAAACAACAAGCACTGCAGATCAACAGATCCTCATGCAGTTTGAGCTCATTGGTAGTAATAAGGATGAGAAGATGAAGAAGAGACGAGGAAGAATGAACAAACCTGGGATGATCACTGCACCAAAGCTTTTGGCACACACCCACTTTGCTAGCTAAGCAGCTTGGCTCCCTTGCAACAAACATGGGTTGGAATATATATATATGCGTATATGAAATCCCAACTGGAGTGAAAAAAACTGGGGAAACTGGGAAAAGGGCAGACATAAATATTTAAGAAGTATGATTGGAGATGGGTGAGATGGGAAAGATCACATGGCTCTGCACAGATATACAGCTAGGTGGGAAGGAGGGGGATGATGTGATCTCCTACAGTACTCATATTTTCTAATTGATCTCTTAGGTGAAAGGGGGGTTGTATAATCTAGATGTACGACAAAGATCACCTGGGATTCCTGTTTGCAGGCAATTTATTTAGTCGTGTAGAAGGAGCAGTGTGTCACGGGGCGAGGACAAAGCCCCCGAGAAGGCCGAGGATGGGAGTGAGGCTGGTGCCAACCGTGCCATGCATGGGAAATGGGTGAGAGGGTGGTGACAAGGGCCATTGCCTCCACCCGTCTACATGGTCCATCCCTGCTTCTTCCATGGTAGCCTAATCTTCTCTTAAGTACTCTTATCAACCTCTCTAAAAGCTGGAAACGGCGATATCAGATTTCAGTGGCATAACTTCAAAAATTTCAGCTTTTTGTCGTTGGCAAGCATGGAGCATATTTAAATTTAGCCTTGCATGCATCACCTATAGCTCATGTGATGATTATACGACCTATCTTTTATTTAGAGTAATATAATGGGTTTTACTATTTAAAATTATATAAATAAATATAAATAATAATAAGTTTAATTTTAAATTTTTAACTTTTTCTAACACTTCTAACTCTTTCATCTTAATTATCAAAATAATTATAATAAAATTAATTTTCAAATATCTATCAACTGGTGTATTTTTAAAAAATCTAAATATAAGTTGTACTGATGTAAAAAAAAAGATAAAATTTAATCAACTTCTTACTTGTGCAATCTACTTTTTATATATATAAATTTTATTTTATTGGACCTACTAAAAATGTTCAAATTAGATATGTGTTCGTATTATTATAAGTTCTCTGTAACTGTAAAACCCGTGATTCAAGTCACAGGTTTTATAGTCGTTAGTCGATTGGTTCAGCCGTCAGTTTGAGTTGAGTGTATTTCAGAACACATGTACTGAGCTGATGCCGGTCACGTGTATGAGCTGTGAGGGTAATGTGTAGCGAGGATGTGATGATAATGACATGAATGAGCAGAGAATGAGTTATCAGAATGCATGAGAGCATGTAGTTGACGATTTTAGATTTTTTCATTTTGTGGCCGTAGAAATAGTTTTAGGCCATTTACCGCGTTAGGATGCGTTATGGGTAGTTTTGGATGGGTTATTAGTTATAGAGCATGTCATTTGGATGTTGTGTGTTTTATTTTATTTTATGGATTTTTCCCGATTTTTCTGAATTTTTTAGGATTTATTACGCATTAGTTATTATTTTGACTCGAGACAGACTCGAGTCAAGTTTTATTTACGAAATTGCCACCCAACATCCTTTTTTCTCCCCCGACACATTTCCTCACCAAACCCTACCCAACCGCCCCCATGCGCCGCCGCCGCCGCCGCCTAGCGCCGCCCAGCCGCCGAGCGACACCGCCCCACCCCACCACGGCGTCGCCGTGTCACCCCGACCGACCCCGGCCGCTACACGCCGCCGCGACGCCGGGAATCGCCGCGGCTAGCGCCGCG
>JAVDBV010085716.1:0-16725 GCA_032619315.1 Piper longum | reverse complement strand
TCAGTGATTCCATGCTGCTTCTTATGCTTCTCTTCATAGGCTTGTAATGAACCTAGAAGCTGCTCAATCTTCATTTCCTCGAGGTCTTTAGTCTCTTCGATAGTTACAACAATATGCTCATACTTCGGATCTAATGAGCGGAGAATCTTTTCAATGATTCTTACATCTTCTAGCTTTTCACCCTTTCTTTTTAATTGATTTGAAACAGCCAAAACTCTAGAGAAGTAATCTGAGACTAACTCTCCTCCTTTCATATGTAAGGATTCAAAGTTACCTCTTAAAGTTTGAAGGCGTACTTTCTTCACTTTTTCTTCTCCCTTATGAGAAATCCGCAACTTCTCCCATACTTGCTTTGCGGATTCAGCATCTGATATCTTCTCAAAACCATCTTAATCTAAAGCTTGATAAATAAGATAGAGAGCTTTCTTGTCTCTCTTTCTTAAATCTTTCAGAGTTGTCTTTTGATCTTGCGTAAGTGCATCTTCATTCTGAGGCTAATTATAGCTATTTTATACGAGATTCCAAACATCATGAGCTCCAAGGAGAGCTTTCATTTTGATATTTCAATTATCATAATTGGAATTGTTTAGTGTTAGGACTTGGAACGATGCCACACCATTTGCCATATCTCCAAATTGAGTGAGAATTTGAAAATTTGGACTTACATAGTCAACAGCTTCTGTAGCTCGGTCAACGGCTTCTACGGCTTTGACTCGGTCTGACTCAGTGAGTGACTCGATCTGACTCAGTTCAACTCAGTGAATTAACTCAGATTTTTGGGCAAGAAACTTCCGGTGATGATTGGTGGCTCGTCTGAGCTCTGATTGGACTGATTCTAGCGGCGTTGGATTTGTCTTTTCGAGAGCTTCAATTTGATATCTTATATGCCAATATTTGGCTCTGATACCACTTTTTTGACAAGAAAATACTCTTATATTGAAAAAAACACAAACTCTCATTTTCTTCTCCAAATAACCTCTCCACACTAAATTCTGAATTCCTACAATGTAGAAGTTTTGCTTCTTGTTTTTCTCTCTTATTTTTCCTTTTGTATATCACACAATGAGAGGGGGTATTTATACTAACTCAAGATTAATACAAACCACAAAAACACACCTAACACATACCTAACATTGACTTCTACATTCAACAAAAACCACACCTAACATATACCTAACATTGACTTGTAATTTATCATGTGTAAAACATTAGAAGCTTCTTTGAATTAGGCTTCATTATTTTGGATTGAGTTTTTATAAAACAAGTTTATATTTCAACATCCTCTACGAGCAAGCCTACGAAAATTCTGATGCCTGCTTTGCAACTAATGAATGCAAGAAAGGAGATGCACGGATATGAGGCTATATCGACAGATTATGTTTCAATAAATAAATCAAGTTTTTAATAAATTTGATCTTAAATTTTGATTCACAACTTGAGATCGAACTTGTTTTGAACATATATGAATAAAATTGACTCAAATATTTTTTATTATTCGAGCTCAATTAAAGCTCGAGTGTAGCGCACGAACTGGCTCGTTCAATTATGCCCCAATAGTTTTTCTTGTACATGTAGTTAACAAGAGATGATAATGTGATGAACATGGATTGAACACATGGTTTTGTTAATTTATTGTATATAAATAAATATAACTAGTTACAATTAAACTTTTACACACACAGAGAGACTTAATAAAAAATAAAAAATAAAAAATAAAAAACAAAACACCCTCACTACCACCCTCCTTTAGAAGTAGTCAATAATAATATTTTTTTATGATTTTAAATGCATTTTGAATAGACAAATGATATTATGTATATTATTATATTATATTATTTAGTCGATTTCAAATCGAGTTTGAGTTATAACCGAGTCGAGTTGAGTCGAGCACTCCCTTGCTCAAACTTGACTCGTAGGATTCGAGTTTGAGTCGAATATGAACTTGAGCATTTAAATATAGAGTTTCGAGTCGAATTGAGTTGAGCCAAATGCCAAATGCTCACGAAATGGCTTGCTAAAATAGCAACCCTAGCCCTTGCCCACGTCTTCCTTTAGTCCTTGGCCAGTAGCATAGCCAACTTTCTCAGGCCACCCCATCATCTAATGCCATTTGTAACAACTTTTTGCCCATCAGTTTTAGTATATGTGGGAGATATGACGTTAGTCTCCCTCGGTGCTTGACACCGTCCAACTAGACGCTACGCTGTTCCAGCTCTTATATTTTGTTTTTATTTGAGTCAAGTCTAGTTCGGTTTAGGACCGAGTCTCTCACAAGTCCAATTGCTTGCCATGTGTGTCAAACCCTTTTTGGCGATCTCATCCTCTGTGGAACCCACGATGCAATTTTCAAGGTCGCCCTAAGTGTCTTAAGATTTTGGGTTTGGGCGCAAAGGGGGTGGCCTAGCACCCCTGTGCCCAAATTTGAAAATTTTCCCCATTTTTTGTCTAGTGCAAAGGTGTTGCGCTATTGCCCTTGCATCCAAACACATGACCAAACTTACATGTGACTCAGTTTAGCAGGTCTGCGTGCCAGGTTCGGTCAGTTGCCATGGTTTGGCTAGGCTGAGGCTAACGCCCTTGTGCCAGGCCTGATTTCCTACCTATAAAGAGTCTTTTCTCCACTATTTTCTCCCTTTTCTTCTTATTGCCCCAACCCTAGCTCCTTCTCCTCTCTTCCCCACTTCTCTCTCAGCCTCCTCCAGCCGGCTCAAGCCTCTCCAAGCCAAGTTTTTCACCTAGGGTAGGTTTTGGGGGAGGAAGCCCCAAGAAACCTCCCCTTGTTCCCACTTGAGCAAAAGACTCCACCTTTTTACCTTTTATGCTGTTGTTGTGCTTGTTTGATGTTTGCGTACAATTTTTGTTATTTTTGTGATACTTTTTGCGTGTAGACCTACTTCTTAGGAGTAGATAGCATTGGAACCATGTCATTTAAACATGTGAATAATTTATGAGATTTGTACTTATCCAGTTATGAGGCTAATTTCCAGGATTTATGCTTAGCCAATCACGTGGAATACATCAGCGCCTCAAAGAAAAAGTCTCAGCGGTTCCAAAATTATAAGGAAGATTTGTGGAAAAAGTTGAGCGACCTATGATTCCTTCCCCATAATCATCGAACAAAAGAGGCCCTTAGAACTCAATAAATAACTAAGCCTAATTACTAGAAACAAGGGGGAGAAAATTTTCAGAGAAAAAGAAGGCTCATGCTTATTGCTGCAAAGAAGACAAGAAAAGAAGCAGGGAATGGAGAAAGCTGCCTTCCTCGTGTGCATGCTTTCAACGTCCTCACCATGAAGTCTCATCGTTGCTCCCCCGCCGTCCATGCCATGAAGCTTTGAAATGATAACAAAAGCCCTCCCATGCCACGCAATGTCAATGTGCTGCCACCGAAATTTGAAGCCAACCCAAACAAACTAGTTTCTGTCTTGGACCTGTGCTTGTGCACCAGAGGAAGAAGCTTTGCTGCTTGCCATTGCTGTTCAGAAGATCGCATTTGGAGGACTGTACCGGAGCCCGTTACCTCCCACTGCTGCTTTCCAAAAGTTGCCGATTACCGCACATCGTCTAGGAGCTTTACTCTTGGACACGTCCAAAGCCACCACCATGAGGCAGAGCCTTAATACCTTGAAGCACAGCTCAACTGCCCTTGTTTGATATTTCATCACTGGACATCACGAAGTTGAAGCCCAACGTCATTGGAATTTTGCCAGAAAGTTGTTGATAAGAGAAGACAAAAAATAGAGCATTGAGGAGGTTAGACGCAGCAGTGAAAGGCGGACTTTATGGATTTTTTTCAACCAAAACCAGTCATTCCTGATGTGGCCATGGTGTCCAAAGTAAATCAAGTGAAGGAATCTACAAACCCAAGTCGAGCCTTACCGGAGTTCGTCGCCTCCATAGCCAGAAAAAATTCCAGAAGAGGCCCAATGGACAAGGGATAAGACAGAAAATAGAGAAAAAGATGAAAAAACTATCACATAGAGCTGATTTCATAGCCATTTTCCAACCAACTCCGGTTGTTCCCGGCGTGTACGTGGTGTCTAAAGTAAAGCAAGTGAAGCAATTTACAAACCCAAGTCGTGTCCCACTCGACTTCATCACCGCCGTCAGTGAAAAAAATTAGGAAGTTGTTGATTAAAGAAAGTGAAAATAGGGAGTTCCCTCTCATTGATCCATTAGGAGCGAAGTCATGGGAAGAGAGACCAAGCCCCATTGTTGGAGTCTACCATTACCATATCAAGAAATTCTATTGTTCTTCTTACCTCACAAAATTCAGAACCTGGCTGGGAAGAATTGGCCAGAATTTGGTGGACTATTGTTGCTTCGCCAAGAAACAAAGTCCTACCTGATAACTCTTTAAAGAGTTATTATTCTTTGCATTTTATGTTGAATTTTGTCATGTTTCGAATTGTTTTTACTTAAGTTTTATTAGTTTAAGAGTATATTATTTATTATTAATAATGCGAGAAATCATTGTGATTTTGGTGCAAAGAGTGCTAATTAATGTTGTTTTATTAAGGTACAAGAGTTAGAAGACGATCCGGAACAAATTTGAAGAGAAATCAGGCGAAAAAGTAAATTCCGGAAGGACCGTCACTGTAACAACGACTCAGTACTATAGCGACCGGTCGACCGTCTACTGTTCAACTCGGTCGGTACAGTAACAACGACTCGGTACTATAGCGACCCGGGTACTGTAGCGATCCGAGTACTGTTGCATAGTGGGCCCATTTGAAATTTTTTGTTGGATCATTTATAAACTAAATCAGGGTTTTATAAAAAAAAATAACAACTCTTGACGGCTGAGAGACGGTGAAAAAGAGAGAAGGAAGACGAAAGAATTGGATTAGAAGAAGAAAACGCTTTCTCCAAAAGAGTTTTTCTTTTTCTGATTTATTTTTCTTTGTAATTAATGATGTCTTTCTTATTACATATGGATTTTTTGGGTTTCTTTAAATATTCTATGGAGTAAATTCTATTCTAGGATTTTCAATGAAACTTAGTGCATGGATTAATAAACATTGTTAATTTTTATTTATGTGATTGTGTTTTTGGATCATCTATTTTATTCTATTCGTTAATGCTATTATTAGATTAGCCACCTATTGATTGATTTAGAGATTTAATCTTGTCTAGAGATAAAAAGATTAGATTTGTCATTGAATAAAATAGCCTTTGTCATCTATTTTGGGTGATTTACATATGAGATAGAGATATACTCATATGTCTTTGGTAACTGTTAAGGGCAGAACTTAATGTATCATTTTACATACGCAATTTCATAGAGATATAGAAGTTGGGTGTGAATGATAAGTTTATGGTGAATCTAAGAGATGTCATAAATAATTAATTCCCGTGGTTAATGGTTCAAATCTGCAATTCATAGGTAAAAATTATAACTTTAATCATATATAAGACTAAGTGAAATTAAAAATCCTAGGTTTGTCGTCTTGAATTTAAATTTATCATTTAAATATTACATTTTAGATTAATTTAGTCGTAATTCATAATTAAATCACTCTTTGAATGTGTTTTCATTTAAGAATAATGAATTAAATTAGTTTTGGTAATTGAGAATTTTTCCTACTAATTCCTCGTGGGACGATACTTTCTTATCACCTTTATTACTTGATTCGACACGTGCACTTGCGTTATAATTTTCACATGACTACCTCTTCTATGAAGACCCGAAATAATAATAATAATAATAATAATAATAATAATAAAATAGTGGGCGTGGTAGGATCGGACGTTAGAAAATTAATATTTTCATTTAAATTATTTACCCGTTACATAGTTAAAATTACCCGATTAAGCGAACCATATCATTTACCCGTTTACCCGACTAAGTGAAATACTGGTGTTGGGGTATTTCTTTTCACATACCCTAGCCGTCCACCTCTACCCTAGGTGCAATATATTATTTTCCCAATCTAGGTCTCGCACGATTTTCATTGAGTTAACGATTCTGCCACTTCGGTTTGGCGCGGGTGAGTCTCCGCCTCACCCCTCGCCACTGCACCATCACCCCCATGACCGCCTCGCGGCCAGCTATCCAGTCGTACATCTCATGACTACAGGAACCGTCGCAGTCGCTGCCTCGAACGGAATTTTTGGAGCAGGTTTACGCTGCCACTGCCACAATTTGGGCTATTTTTCGACTTTGGCGAGCCACCACCGGCCGGTCCGACAATCCCAATGGCTTCCATTCATCTACATCTACATTTTGTGACCACCCATGGCCATCACAGTGGTCATGATCACCGCCGTCAACAACGACAACTTCTCACAGTTACGGTAGATTTTCGGCCAGCCAGTGGCCGGACTATGCCGGTCATCACTACCAGCACCTCCGCCGTATGTCCTCTTTCGATCAAGACTTACGGCACCACCAGCTGTGCCACCGTCGGCATTTTTCGGCGCCGGGCACAGCCGCCCGTCTTGCCCGTTTACCCGCCACTAGTGTCGGGTCTCTCTACCCGTTTTTGCGCCCGCTTGTCCACGCTCACATCCAGCTGGTCATTCCCTCATCTGCCAGACCATGCCCAATTCAGGTCGCCCAGCCAACCCAACACATTTTCCAATTGGGTTGGTCTGGTTCAACTTGGTTCGGTTTGGTTCAGTTCGTATTCGCCCGTTTCTCAACTTTTTTTGGTAATTTGAGAACCTTTACATTAGTTCAGATGCATACTCACATAATTTAGCATGATTGGATGATATAAATATTTTTCTTTATTTAATGTTTTATTTATTTATTTATTCATTATTTTCATTTATTTATTTTTATTTATATGTTTATCGTATATAGTGAATGTTTACATGATGATTTATTGTAATTAATATTATGGTTATTTATTACTATTAATCTTATTATGTTTATTACTAACTGAAATATATATGATATTTACTCATGTTTAGCCACGTATTTATATACTATGATTATACTATTATTTTATTATTAGAGTATTATTTATGTTCACCTATTTATTATTTATCTAATTATATATGAGTGTATTCCTTGATTATTTATAAATTAATTAATTATTACTATCATGTCTTGATTTGTGTGCCACTTGTTTATTTCTAGGTTATTAGTATTGTTTTATATACTTTTGAATTTATTGATGACAAGAGCACACACCACAAGTATCCATCATATAGGGCCATTAGTATTTTATTTAACAATGGGTTTCGATGTAGGTTACGGAGTCTGGGCTCACTTATAGAAAATTCAGCTTAGGATCATGGTCACAGTTACGGGATTACGTACAAGCTAACCAGGTCCGTATAATTATTTGAAATATTGTATTTTCCCTTGTGGAATACCTGGTCGGACTGAGCTTAGATTCGACCACCATGCACCGAGCGCAACTGGGGTCAAGTAATTGACTTAGTCCAACACGGGCTGCGCCCTTCATAATCTCAGAATGGACATGTTAAAATGAACCTGATAGCCCATGAGCTCTGAATGGTCATGTCAGAATAGACCTGATAGGTTATAATTTCATAATGGACATGTCAGAATGGACCTGGCAGCCCATGCACTCGGAATGGTCATGTCAGAATGGACTTGACAGGCCATAATCTCATAATGGACGTGTCAGAATGGACCTGACAGTCAGTAACGAGCATGTCAAAATGGACCTGACAACCCAATAATGTCAAAATGAACCTGATAGCTGGACATATCAGAATGGACATGACAGTCAATAACGGACATGTCAAAATAGACTTAACAGCCTAATTATGTCAGAATGGACCTGGCAGCTGGACATGTCAGAATGGACCTGACAGCTGGACATGTCAGAATGAACCTGACAGCTAGCAAGGGCCATGTCATAATGGACCTGACAACCAATAATGCACATGTCAGAATGGACTTGACAGCCAATAATCTCAGACTAACCTGAGAGCCAAAAATCTTAGAATGACCTGATAAATAATATATAAGGTTTTTATTGACTTGGTTTATTTAATTATATGGCTTATTGTTTTAATCACTAACGCGGAATTGCCTCCGCAGGTTAGCAGCTCAAACTAAAGACTAAGAGACGATTGGATGGTTCTTCTACCAACTCAGGGGGCGAATAGATAATAAGCGGACTTCTTTTTTACTCTCTTGTGTTATAAATGTGGTTATGGGAAACAGTCCAAGACTGTGGGATGATTATTTTAATAAGGTAGACTTATTTGCTTTAATAGAAATTATGTAGCATTTAAGTAACACCCGGTCCAGTTAGGGCGGGTCAGTTAGTTTTATTTTTGAGTAATACCTAGCCAGCTAAGCCCATAATATTGTGTAAATGGCAGGTCGTTATATGTAGTATCAGAGCCCGGTTTCCCACAAGCTCACATCTTATCACTCAAGTACCTTGTTGAAAAGTCCAATATTTATCTTTTCCTAGTGTTGTATGTTATTAGTGAATGAGTGGACTCGCTAACAAATCTAATTATTAATCAAAAGAAAGATTTTAAGCAGAACACTGGTATGGGATGGTGTGCCACTTATGTGTCATGCTAGGTGTACGTGACACATAAACCAAAGAGCGTATATAGGATGCCTTTACAATCAGCGGTGTTATCTATGTAGTATGGGTGGTATGGGATGCCTCTGTGATATGGATAAGAGTATCATGAGACAGTGTGCCCCCCTTTAGCTATGCATGTGAGTGACAATGTTTAAAAAAATTAAATAATAATAATAATAATAATAATCAATAATAACGGGAAAAATTTTCAATGATTCAGATGGCAAGCACCCATAGACAATCAAGCGGATCTGCACAGTCTAACTAGAACACAGAAAATGTGTTGGCCCAGATCTTGATGGCTATATAGGGACTAGCGCAGGCTTCAAAAAATACAAATTTCGTGGTTCAGAATATGGTGCAGCAGTTACCGGGAGTGGTAGCAGGGAATAGAGCCTTAAACTCAGCAGCGGGTCCTCGTAACGTCCTAGATGGTGATTAGCAAAGCGCCCAAGGGGGGGTAGGGTTAGCTGACCCGGGCTAGTGCCACCGGTAGTCCGACAAATGGTGCCACCAACTGTGGATAATAATGATCAATACACTATGGAAATGTTCCAAAAGAATGGAGCTGAGGTATTCATTGGAGGGACTGATCTAATGAAGCCAGAGAGCTGGATAGACATTACTGAAAAAGCATTTAGAGCTCTCTCTGTGCCCCACCACAATCGAGTGAGGTTGGCAACATGCATGCTTCAAGAGGAAGCATCTTACTGGTGGAAATCCATGGAAAAGACTATGTTCCATCAGCATGAGATTTCATCCATCTCATGGATGGAATTTGTAACAGCTTTCAATGGACAATACTTTCATGAGTCCATTCTCGAGAAGAAAGCAGTGGAATTTGAGAGGGAGGCTCGGTCTAGGAATATGCCAATAGTTTCTTGCAATTGGAGCAACTTGCACCTAGTATTCTGGCAACTGACAAGGCGAGAACGGACAAATTCTTCTGGAGGTTGAAGCTAGAATTAAGGAGTAGGGTCGCAACAGCGCAAAGGGGCACTATAACTGAGGTAATCGATGCAGTCACTACTCATGAGTTGGTGTACGAGCTTGACTGTGCACAAAAACAGGGGAAGGCAACTATGCAACATAAGAATGCCAACCATGCTGGTAGCCATAATAGGTCCGCGAGACACCATCAGCAGAACTACCAAAGGAACATACATGGGAACCTCAAAAGGAAGTTTGAGGAGAGTCAGCCTAGACGATGTAAAAATTGTAGCAAGATGCATTCAGGGCCACGCAATAAGCCCCGTCGGTGCTACAATTGTGGAAGGACGGGACACATACAAAAAGAGTCGTCAGCCTCTAGATTGTTAGCATTGTTTTATTTATTTATGAATGTATTGATGATATGAGCACACACCACAAGCATCCATCATATAGGGGCATTAGTATTTTATTTAGCAATAGGTTTCTATGTAGGTTACATAGTTTGAGCTCACTTGTAGAAAATTCAAATTAGGATCATGGTCGCAGTTGCGGGATTATGTACAAGCTAACCAGGTTCGTATAATTATTAAAAAAATTATATTTTCCCTTGTGGACAGCCTGGTCGGTCTGAGCGCAAATTCGACCACCATGCACCGAGTGCAAACGACGTCAACGAATTGACTCAGACCGACACGGGCTCTGCCCTTCATAATCTCATAATGAACATGTCAGAATTGACCTAACAACCCATAAGCTCTGAATGGTCATGTCAGAATGGACCTGATAGGCCATAATTTCATAATGGACATGTTAGAACAGACCTAACAGCCCATAAACTCGGAATGGACATGCTAGAATGAATCTGACAGGCCATAATCTCATAATGGACATGTCAGAATGGACCTGACAGTCAGTAATGGACCTGTCAGAATGGACCTAATAGCCCAATAATGTCAGAATTGACCTGACAGCCGGACATGTCAGAATGGACCTGATAGTCTAATAATATTAGAATGGACCTGACAGCTGGACATGTCAGAATTGACCTAACAGCCAGTAATGGACATGACATAATGGACCTAACAGCCAATAATGGACATGACATAATGGACCTGACAGCCAATAATACACATGTCAGAATAGACCTAACAGCCAATAATCTCAGACTAACCTGAGAGCCAAAAATCTTAGAATCACCTGAGAGATAATGAATAGGGTTTTTATTGACTTATTTTATTTAATTATACGGCTTAGTGTTTTAATCACTAACGTAGAATTGTCTTCGCAGGTTAGCAGCTGGAACTAAAGACTAAGAGATGACTAGGTGGTTCTTCTACCAACTCATGTGGCGAATGGATAATAAGCGAACTTCCTTTTTACTCTCTTGTGTTATAAATGTGGCCATGGGAAACAGTCCAAGACTGTGGGACGATTATTTTTATAAGTTAAACTTATTTGCTTTAATAGAAATTATGTAGCATTTAATTAACACCCGGTCCGGTTTGGGTAGGTCAGTTAGTTATATTTTTTAGTAACACCTAGCTAGCTAGGTCCACAATATTGTGTAAAATGGCGGGTCGTTACATATGCCATGGGAAAAATCCATCCTAATTATTGGCTTGTCGTTGCTAATTGACTACCAGAGACCATTCACCGGCTTCCCATCATTGTTCACTATTGCATCCTACGTCTACAATCACCGGGATTTCATCGTTGCCGGGGAGGAAAGCCAACACCAGCAGTCTGCAAGGCAGAAGAATTTGAGTAGGATAAAAGGGTCCACGACCTGACAGCTGGGTTTGTCTACCCATTTGTAACTGCTTATATGTTATGGACTGACCATTAATGTGTGCACCTCACCACGTCCACAATTGTTATTCGTGAGTACTGTTTAGACAAGTTCATCTATAGACCGAGCCTAGATCAACCTGAATATCAGCTAAGGATTTATTTTAAAATCTTCAAGGAGAAAATTATGTATGGAGTCAAAGGATTGAAGTGACAAAAATTTCACTAAGATTTGTAATTTGTGAAGGAATTAAAAATTAGTGGATTCTGAGTACCAATTTCATCGTGGATTGACTTAGGAATTCAAGTTAAACCCTAAAGAACCATGTACAATTTCCATATTTTGTGCTTTTGATATTTTAATTTTTTATTGCACTATCTCTTTACACGACAAGGGCACCTTGGTCCCACCAAACTTTCAAACCCGGATCGAAAGACGCGATCTGTGGAGGCGGATGATCTCACACACGAACATCCATATGTATAGTATAATATACTATTGTAGCAAATAATTTATATCTCGTATTGTAAGTCACTTTTTTGGATGATTTTAGTCATGCTATGTTCATAAGAGTTAGATATTCAACTTTTATTTACAAGGTTTTTTCTAATCATACACATATGTGCAAGTAGGAGTGCCAAACTTGGTAGAAGCTGCCAACTTTCCTCCTCATAGTGACTTCACTACTATTTTCCTCAATTTTACACCATGTTTTAGGTTGTATTTGAATGTTGTCTTTTGTATGACTTTAAATAAGGATGTTAGCTATTTCATGGTAGAATACACTGGTAAAATAACCACATTAAGGGCTTGAACAAAATCCTAAAAGTGTTGGGTGTTTGTTATGTTGTTGATCTGCTATGTCATACTCTGAGTTTGTGCTCCTCAGTGAGCTTAATAAAACATGCTAATAAAATCTATAAAAATTATGTAATGCCTCGCTAAGTTTCTATGGGGAACATTTAAGTTTGGGCTACGTTAAAAATCATTTTAAGTGGTTAGTTAATTAGGTTTTATAGAGTATATAGGAATGTAGGGTGAAACCCTAGTTCCCTAGCCCTAGTCATAAATTCTAAGGCCTAAATTCATGAAGTTTGGACTTAAAATTTTACAAAATTCAATTCCACAGTGTTGGCTAGCCTACATTCTTACCTTTTGATGTGAAAAATATAACGCAAGTGCACGTGTCGAATCAAGTAATAAAAGTGATAAGAAAGTATCGACCCACGAGGAATTAGTTATAAAAATTCTCAATTACCAAAACTAATTTAATTAATTATACTTAAATGAAAACAAATTCAAAGAGTGATTAAATTGTCAATTACGACTAAATTAATCTAAAACTACAATATTTAAATGATAAATTGATTTCAAGACGACAAACCTAGGATTTTCAATTTCACTTAGTGTTATATTTGATTAAAGTTATAATTTTTACCAATGAATTGCAGATTCGAATCATTAACCACGGGAATTAATTATTTATGACATCTCTTAGATTCACCATAAACTTATCATTCGCACCCAATTTCTATATCTCTATGAAATTGCATATGCAAAATGATACATTAAATTCTGCCCTTAACAGTTACCCAAGACATATGATATATCTCTATCTCATATGTAAATCACCTAAAATAGATGAATAAAGGCTATTTTATTCAATGACAAATCTAATCTTTCTATCTCTAGACAAGATTAAATCTCTAAATCAATCAATACGTGGCCAATCTAATGATAGCATTAACGAATAGAATAAAATAGATGATCCAAAAACACAATCACATAAATAAAAATTAATAACCTTTATTAATCCATGCACTAAGTTTCATTGAAAATCCTATAAAAGAATTTACTCCATAAAATATTCAAATAAACACAAGAAATTCATTTGTGATATGAAAGACATCATTAATTACAAAAAAAATAAATCAGAATAAAGAAAAAAAAACTCTTTTGGAGAAAGCTAATTCGTCTTCTGATCCAATTCCTTCGTCGTTGCTCTCCTTGTCTTTCGAGTCGTCGTTTCCTGCCGTCTAATGTTCTTGTATTGATAAAACCCTAATTAAGTTTATAAATCATCCATCCAAATCTTTCAAGTGGGGCCCACATGCAACAGTATTCGGATCGCTACAGTACCCGGCCGAGTTGCTACAGTAACGAATCGCTACAGTACCGAATCGCTCAGTACTCGGTATTCATTCCTATTTTTACTGTAGCAGCGTTCCAAAATTCACTTCTTCGCCCCGAATTCATTTTGGATTGATTTCAAACTCTTATACCTAAATAAAACAACATTAATTAGCACTTTTCACACCAAAATCACAATAATTTCTTGCGTTATTAATAATAAATAATAGACTCTTAAACTACTAAAACTTAATTAAAAATAATTCGAAACATGACAAAATTCAACTTGAAATGCACAGAATAATAACTCTTTTACAGAGTTATCACCCTTGCCCATTTGAAGTCTCCAAGCCCATAAACAAGATTTAAGAGAATTGGCGCACAACACATAAAAATTATTCCCAAAACCATAATTCCACATTAGTGGGCTTTGTTTACCATGTTGGCCCATGGGCTAGTGCATGATAATTTTTGTACAAAACTCTTAAGAGTGTTAGGGCCTAGTGGTCTAATTTTTACCCTATTTGGAAGCCATTTGTCCCATTGAATAAATCATCCGATTAAATTGGTTCAATATAACCTAAGTATTGGACTTTTTCAACAAGTGTACTTCTAATTAAAACCTTAACTAATGAGGGTTAACACTTTGTTAAGAAAGAAAATTAAATTAATTATGTTCTTTTGTATCATGCATATGTTGAGGCTTTGTTTTGTTTTGCGTGCTAATGTGATCCGATAGTGATTCAGGTTTCATCACTTGCTAGGTTCCACGAGGCAAGCTCATTGATCTAAGACACGAAGGTGCACGCATAAAGGTCCATAGGAATTTTGTACTTCACCTCTAATTGCCTCCATGAGCGATGTTTTAATTGAGTTTTAAATGTAGGATGGCGTTGGCAAGATTTTATTTGATCTCTCCGATGCTGGGGCATTTAGCCGAATTTTTCACAATTTAATAAAATTATAAGGATGAGATAACGTATTTATTTTTGAAAGCTAATCTCCAGAAATTTATTAGATAAGTTTCCACCTAAGCCTATTACATATGATCATGCAATTTTGTGGATTGTACGGATAAAAGAGAAAGTGATACAAGTTGTAATAATTGCACTAGCATGTATTTACACCTTACAATAGTGCAATGTAAATAGGGTACTTCGAATGTAGTATGTTTTCATAAATTATAGCACTAACCTAATATTATTCCAAGCCAACAAAATACTGTGGCAGGTGATATATGAAGGATATGAGGGTGTAAGCTTCAAATATAAGTAAGATTTTTGTCATGCATGTGTGCCGACATGTTTAAATTAAGATATTCTTGCTTCCCGCCCTTTGAAGTTTTTTTGAAGTTTCTAAGATTTTTCGTGGGTATCAGAACGCCAATTTGCAAGTATGGCTTTATTAATAAATAATTTTGGACCACTTATCAAACTTGTTTCATTATTCTTATATCTATGATGATGAATACTCTAGGCATAGCCAATGCAAGCATGCAAGTAGTGTTTGGATGTTGTTATATTGCTTTCAAATTTATGTATTTTGGATTTGATTTCTGAATCTTGGGATCCTGGAGGATTATATTATTTCGTAAGCATGTGCCCCGAATCTCTCGTGAACTTTGTATGGTATTGGATTGGATTATGAGATGGTTGTTTATGCATGTGTGTTTAATTAGTTTATTATTATTATTATTATTATTATTATTATTATTATTATTATTATTATTATTATTATTATTATTATTATTATTATTATTATTATACCCTCATGTAAGATATAACTTTGGGGCAAGGCTAATAAATCGTTTGCTAGGTTGTAAGGCTCAAAGTTTGGGAACATGATGAGGAGCAATTCAAGTAGAAGAAATATATTTGGTTGCAATTGTGCATGTGTTAGAGTAATGTGGGCTAGAAGAGCTTACGGTTTATGTCGTGTGAAGAGCCCATGTGAAGACCGGGTGTTAGGGTATGATTCTCTGGTATCTAATGTTGTTTCTATGTTTTAATCTAGTGTTTTAAGATATGTTGATCACGTAACTATGACTCAGTATTTACATTATTGTAAGTTCATAAACATCTGATAATAAAATATCTAATCCAACCACTGGAACAAACTATATAGACTAGATCATACATTTGTATTATGGAAATTTCAACCTCTTAGCTGTATTTTGGGTGTTACCTTCATATAATTAGGAGTGATTATCATATATAAAAGTCATCTTTTTAGTTACAAGAGAGGTGCTACCTTGTAGCTCAGAGTGCTCATTCAGAAGCCCTTAAGGTCCATCCTATATAGTATTATTGTATGCAAAATACAATAAGGTTACCGTCTTAAGCCTCCTTAAAAGTTAAGATATATTTTTAGAAGATTTGTACATGAGTAATCTAATAGATAACTTTTCAAATTATAACATGTTTTGTTCTTCAGGCTAATTTAGGGTGTTATGCAGATAAAAAAAATCATTTTATGTGTTTGTAAAATACCACATTTTTTATGTATACACATTTTCTACAAACAAATACTAAAAGTAATTTTAAGTTTAATAAGTAAAAGTTTTAATAGATCAATGATTTTTTAAAAAAAATATAATTCATATAGAATCATAATTTAAGTTTTTTCATAATAATAAATAACAATGTATAATTAAATAATTAAATGAAATAGATTATAAATGTATATTAAATAATAAATTTAATTCATATATTCATTAAATAAAAATAATATATATATATATAAATTAATAAATATACTTGATAAGATTATCCAAAAAAAAATATGTTCAATATAATACAAATCAAGTATTATAAATAGATAGTACATATAAAAATTTTACTTAAAATATGTAACATTCTAAGCCCAATAAGATATATTTATCAATCTAATTTGCTTGAGAATGGTCAGTTATAAAAATCATATACTGCTAAATTTAGTCCACTTCAAATTATTGTTTAAAAACTCTTTTTAAATAAACCAGATCGTTAGAGTAATCTCACACGAGTAATCAAACACCGTTTCGTCTGTGTTGAACTAGACACCCATATTTATACAAAGTGAAGAGGTATAGTAACACCTTTTGTTTTATAACTTTTCATTTGACGTTATTACCTCTAGGAGAGATGTAACTTTGGCTAATAAATACAAATTAATTAGTAATTTCTCACAAAGAGCCAAAAACAAATATCTACTATCCCAGTTCTCTAAACTGTTACACTCCTTCCATTTTCACAAGGACAAATTGCGAATGCCAAAACATGAAAAACATGTACTATTCTGAAAACACACACACACACACATATATATATATATATATATATGTGTGTGTGTGTGTGTGTGTTTTCA
>JAVDBV010085705.1:0-37145 GCA_032619315.1 Piper longum | reverse complement strand
TAGTCTTTTTGACTTGCAATAAAAAATGGATATCAGCACATGTAAATCATGCAAATGCTAAATTGAATGCAAAATCAATCCCAAGGAATAAACACTTGCATGAGTTTCAACACAAGCACGTAAATGGCAAGCACTACAATTATCTGACTGAAACAAATGAGTACACGGATTCCATAACATATCAAACTGCAGATTTCCTAACCTTCAAACAGTGGCTAACCAATGCAAGGAAGGAACACACTCAGACCAGCAGTTTGAGACCAATGAACAACACCAATTAATGGGCCTGCTCAGAATGTTAGTGTGGTGTTTGCCAGGTAAGAGGACTCAACAGATTTGAAAGTACAGGTCTGTGGTGAACTGGTGGCCTGTGGCAACCAGGACCAATGATGAATCCAATCTCAGATTGCCTTGTAGAGAAAATAAAGCATTGTTCCTTATTTTCTTTGTAGAAAATTAAACAATTTAATTAAGCAAGATCAATGTCCTCCCTTGGAAAGTCCTAGAGGGTGAAAGAACAAAGACAATATCGAACCTGGAATCAGAACTGTGGAGAGGGAAATACCAACTGTGCCAATCCAGCAATTTCAGCAACAGCACTGAGACTTCACCCATTATCAGACGTTCTAAAAAGTCAAACCAAATCGTTGACTATCACTAGTGACTGCCTATACTGTTAACAATGTTCTAAACTAAGATAAAGTTTAAACAAGCTGTCTCCAAAGTCAAAGACCACTAAAATTAAAGCAACTATAACTGACACAAGAAAAGCAAGCGATAAAAAAATTCCCCATTGCTTATGAAATTAAAAATCATTATCCAATTAAATAGCAAATACTCACATAATTCAAAATAGGCAATTCCTAGTGGTAACAAAATCTTTCACATTCATATACTTTCTGGGTTCTATGCTAGTGCAAACCTGTAGAAGGCCAAGAGATTTTAAATAGTAACTGGCCACTGAATTCTATACTTTCTGGGTTCTATGCTTCAGTGCCACTGATAGCAAGTATCTATTTAGTAGGAAAGATAGAAAGCTAAAAGATATATTTACTAAGGTCGTTATATGATACAAAAATGTTCCAATCATATACCTGAAGTTTATACCTTTCTTGGGTAAGGAAGGCATCATCTTAACTCTTGCCTCTGAAATACTATCCTTTAAATCCAAACTGTAAATATGGACCTCTTCGTCTTCGGTTCCTGGAAATGGAAAATTAGTCACAATAGAAAAACATTGACCTCAGAAATTCCTCCAGCCAATGCTTAAAACGATTTAACTCCAAATGCCAATTCCAATTAAGAGGAACAATTACGCAATGCACAGTTACTAAATGGTCAGGAAAGGCCTGAAGCTGTAGTTGTATATGAACAATTATAGATAAATGCCATACATCAGGCATAACGTTCTCACCAAAAGTGTTCCCGTACACTCATCATTACGCACAGATATAATGTTCTACATTCATGATGCGACAGTACACTGGAGCACACAGTTAGAACTTGCAAGCCTAAAAACAAGTAAGAAACTCCTATCATCATGGACGAATAAACTTAAAGATAATCCCCTAAAAAAAAAAAAAGTAGCATATATCAAAGCCGTTAACACAAAACTACATGCAAACATAAAAAGAAATGGCCACATCATCTGTGGTTTTGATGGAAAGCACACCAACTGCATCATAAACATACCATTATTATGGTTAGATGTGCATAACGGTATCCATAACTGGATCGGCAACTATCATATAGAGTATGAAAATAAGATGCACATTGAAACACTCCATTGGAATTCTTCCCACCTTCCCATTTCCCTCCCATTAAATTAACAGATATAAAATTCATAACAAAATAATCGGCAAGCCCTTCCCAATTAATTCAGTGAGTTTTCAGAAGCGAAAATTCACAAAACATGTTGCAAAAAATAAGTGCACGCATTGTAAGAAGCAGTATATTTAAACACCCTGAGACTACATTTATCATCAGTATTCTTAGATATGCATATAAAACCATAAGTGGGTCAAAACCTATCATAAGGAATATGAATAGAAGCGGTAGATTGAAATGAAAACAAACAAGGTACCCAAGAAGGCCAGCATTCTCTATACCGACCTTCTTCCAACTCCCCATCTGCCTTCAGTCAACAAACAAAAAATGCCTAACAAAAATATGACCAAGCTTGCATTGCCCTTTGATAATCAACAACAAAATTCTCACACAACAATTTGCGAAAAAGAAATCTACAAACATATCAATACACACCAGAATCAAACACAACTAGGACTGCATCTGCCGCACTGGTCCCAAAGTGGTGAAAACAACTAGCCAATGCTAATGTCGTGTTATAGTTGCAGGTAACGAATGATGGTGCACGAGCGAGACCGAGAAACCACAAGTTGGATTCGTGATGTGCGCGAGTCAGGTGCGTGACCGAGCATCGGACTGGGCATCAAGGACGTGTTGGTACGTGCTAGCGGCAGATAGAGGTTGGGCACAACCGAGTGCCGAGCATGACCGATCATGGGTCGAGACAAGTGCCAGTACTCGTGAGCAGTACAGCGCGAGGCATGACCGGAAGCGGTACTCGGTAGCGGTCGAGGCTTCCAGCAAGCTAGCAGTAGCGGGAGCGGGTGATGCCGATACCGGTACTGGCGCGACGCTGCTGGAAGCGACTGGGGTGCATGGACGTGGGTGGAGCATGGTTCTGGTCAAGCCAGGGGGTAGACGGGATGGACCAGCGGTGCAACCAAGGACTGGAGCAGGAGTTTGTTACTGGAATTGGAAGATAAACATGCAGGGTGGATTACGTGATCTTCTGGATTTGGAGAAAGCGCATTGGGCAGTTCCTGCAAATCTTCAGCATCCAATGCAGATGGTTGGATGATGCAACTATGGTGGAGATTAATTGGGATGACACCAATCAGATATTTGGGAGAAGAAGATGAACACGACGCTTTCCTTATAATGGTGGAGTTCGGCCATTGTGGAAGAGGACTTTGGTGTGTTGAGCATGACTGCAATTGTGAGACTTCATCCACATTGCAGACGAACACTACAAGGATTGTACGACCAGGCTTTTGTGAAGGAGGCTTGGACTTGATCAGAGTGGGACGCTGGGATTTGCTGCAGCCAGACTACGGGCAGAATGTCTGGAAATTCCAGGGGCGTCATCACCGAACAGATCAAGGTACACAATCTTATTTGCTACCTTGTGCGAGAGAGCTTTCCATGTAACAGGCTTTCCTTGGAGGACGGCTTGGGGTAGTGAATTGTGAGGATTATTGTGAGCGGGCTTTAATTCTCGTGGCTTTCTTGTGTGGAGAGGGCCGGCGTTGTGGGGTTTGCATGTCTACAACGTGCAAGTAGTCTGGGTGAGAGATTGCTTGTATTTCCTGTATTTTTGGTGATTGAAATATTGTTTGGAATCGAAGTTCCGTAATTCAGAGTGTCGACATCTAATTTGGCTATCGGGTACGAGTTCGTTGATTTTGAGAACTCGTCATACCGAGGGGTTTTGGGTATCGGTATTGTGGTGTCGGGGAGTGTTGGTATTTACTTGGTGTAGCTGTATTTGAATCCGGTTTGTGATCGATAGTGGTGAGCGTGTTCCGTGAGTTGTGTTTGCTATTTAACAGTAACCAATATATGGCGGGCGTGTGCTATAGCAGTTCGGGTGCAGCCAACCGTTCGGTCGTGTTTATGTTGGTGTTGCTGTTTTTAGGATCGTAGTGATTGTTTTCGTTGTGTATTGGAGGCTTGGCTAGAGGGAAATAGCTGCACGTGGTGTCTGATAGGGTAAAAAATTATACCCTAAAGGGAGCACCGTGACAGTAGGTATCAGAGCCGAGTTTCAACCAAAGTTTGATCCAAATTTGGAAAGAGGAGATTCGGCCTTGGTGTGATTCGGGCAGGAAGACTTTGTGCAACATACACACAACTTTTAGGGGAAGGCCTCCACATCACCGTTGTGTTAATAGCAATGGATACATGTGAAGATGTTCTGAGAGACATAACTGCAAGGCTTGAGTTGATGGTAGGTGGGCCGATCGACACTGATGCCCATACCATATGTGACCGACTGCAGTTCCTTACTGAAGGGATGAGGGACTTGAGTGCTCAGGTAGGTGCACAAGGAGAATCCAGTCGAGCAAAGGAGATGGCTGAGATGATGAGGGATCTCAGGGATGCGTATACGGCCTTGACTTGGAATTGCTGAAGCGAGGGTTCCTAACGCAGACTTAGCAAGGTGTTGTTGATCATGTGGCAGAGGTAGATAACTCCATTCCGCAAAGGCTTAAGTTGCCACAGCCGAAGAAGTTTGAGGGGAACTGGTTAGCCAAGGACCTGGAGAATTTCATCTAGAACATACAGGAGTATTTTGTTGCCATGAAATTTCCCGAGGATAGCCAGGTTTCTATGGCCAGTATGTTTATGTTTGGGGATGCCAAGTTGTGGTATCGAACTCGCACCAAGGAGGATGAAGATGCTGGTCGGCCCAGAATAGAGACTTGGGAATTCTTGAAGAGTGAGCTTCGGGAACAATTCCTGCCCACTAACACCTCTTGGGTGGCGAGAGATCATCTGAAGAAACTGAGACAGATGGGCACAGTTCGAGAGTATGTCAAGGAGTTTAGCTCATGTCTCCTAGACATCAGAAACATGTCTGAGGATGACAAGTTGTTTAACTTCATCAATGGTTTGCAGGCATGGGCATAGATGAAATTAAAGAGACAGAAGGTACAAGACTTACCTGCAGTGTTAGTGTCAGTAGAAGCTTTTGTGGACTATAAATCATGGACGGGTGGCAAAGATGATGACCCGGCTAGAAAACACAAGGCAGGCCGAGACAACCAGCAGGGGAAGATCAAGTATAAGCCGAAGGGGAAGAAGAAGACCACTTTCAACTCCCGTCCAGCTGATAACCACCAGAATGCTGAGAAGAAACTATCATCAGGATGTTTCTTGTGCAATGGTCCCCATCGTGTGAGGGATTGTCCAAACAAGGGCAAGATTAATGCTTTGGTAGCAGCTGCAGACGAGAACCACCAGGGGGATCCAGGTCCTTCTGCTCGAGCATCTACCCTTCAGATACTCGGGGCGATGAGAGTTGGATGAACAGTATCCGTGGGAGCTGACTTGATGTGCGTGCCAACGGTAGTAAATGGGAGGAGAATTTCAGCCTTGATTGATACTGAGGCCACGCATAGTTTTTTTTCGTTGGGGATGGCTACGGAACTTGGGCTGAAAGTTGGACTTAACGCGAGCAGGATTAAGGTAGTGAATTTGCAGGCTAAACCAGTGAATGGAATGGCCAGGAACGTCAGAATTAGCTTGGGAGAGTATGAAGGCAGAGTGGACTTGATGGTGATTGAAATGGATGATTTCGATCTGATTTTGGGCAATACCTTCATGCATACAGCTGGAGTGGGAGTGTTCCCACAACTTGGAGGTATACTGGTGATGGACAAGGCAGGTACAAGCTTTGTTCACTGTCAGGGAAGACCTTCAGGGGTCAAGGACCACACTTTTAGTGGAGAGCAGCTGTCGGCAATGTAGCTGGCTTGAAGGTGCAAACGAGGAGACTTGACTTATCTTACTGCATTAGTCGAGACCAGTCCGGAGCATGTGGTGGTGGTGCCGGATTTTCTGAGTGGCTTACTGGAGGATTATTCCGATGTGATGCCATTAGAGTTGTCAGATGGATTACCTCCTAAGAGCGCAATCGAACACCGGATTGAGCTAGAGCCAGGAACGAGAGCACAAGCTAAGGCACCATATAGAATGTCACCGAGAAAACTCACAGAGTTGAAGATCCAGTTGGGAGAATTGCTGGACTCGGGTAAGATTCAACCATCTACTGCACCATATGGAGCACTGGTTCTTTTCCAGGAAAAGGCAGATGTTACGTTTAGACTATGTGTTGATTACAGGGGATTGAACAAGGTGACAGTGAAGAACAAGTACCCGGTTCCACTTATAGCTGACTTGTTTGAGAGACTGAGTAGAGCGAGAGTCTTTACAAAGTTAGACCTGAGGTCGGGGTATTGGCAGGTCCGGATTGTGCCGGAGGACATCCCAAAGACGACTATGGTTACGAGGTACGGGTCATTTGAGTTTCTCGTAATGCTATTTGGATTGACGAATGCTCCAGCTATATTTTGCAACCTGATGAACGATATCTTCAGAGACTTCATTGACAAGTTTGTGGTTGTGTATCTGGATGACATAGTCGTGTACAGTGAGTCTGAGGAGGAGCAATGGGGTCACATGAGACAGGTACTGGAATGGCTGAGGGAACAGACACTCTTCGTGAAGAAGGAGAAATGTGAGTTTGGTCTGAGGAAGATCAGCTTTCTAGGACATTAGATTGGCCATGGTGACGTGTGAATGTCAGAATCAAAGGTTAAGGCCATACTTGAGTGGCTGGCACTAACGAAGGTGACGGAGTTGAGGAGCTTCCTAGGGATGGCCAACTACTACCGGAAGTTTATAGATGGGTATAGCCATGTAGTGTCACCGCTGACTGATCTATTGAAAAAGAATCAGTCTTGGGCATGGTCGGAGCTGTGCCAGGCGACTTTTGAGCAATTGAAAGCAGCCATGTCATCTGAACCTATTCTATAATTGCCGAATTTCACTCAACCGTTTGAGGTGGTGATAGATGCCTCGGACAAAGCTGTGAGAGGAGTACTACAGCAGGATGGGCATCCTGTGGCTTTTGAGAGTTGAAAACTGAAAGAAGCCGAGAGTAGGTATTTTGCACATGAGAAGGAAATGCTGGCAGTAGTACATTGTGTCAAGGTTTGGCGTATGTACTTGTTGGGACCTAAGTTTGTGGTGATCACAGACAACGTTGCAAATACGTTCTTCCAGACCTAGAAGAAGTTGTCTCCTAGACAAGCCAGGTGGCAAGAATTTCTTGCTGAATATGACTTTGAGTGGCTACACCACCCGGGGAAATCTAATCAGGTGGCTGAGGCACTGAGTAGGAAAAATCTGGAGATGGTGGCGGCCTTGTTAGAAATAGAAACATGACTACTGGGGCAGGTCAGGGAGTTTGCACAGGGGGATCCCGAGTACAAGAAGCTGGTCGATAGAATTAGTGAGGGGCTGGTTCGCAACTTTTGGTTGGATGATGGGATAGTCTATGCTAGTGGAAGACGTCTTTATATTCCCACTAGTAGACTCAGATGAAAGCTATGGAGGAGTCCCATGATACCCAATGGGCAGGACATCTGGGCAGAGACATGATGTATACGCTTATGTCCTGAGCGTACTATTGGCCTAGAGTGGTGGCCGATATTGAGGCTTTCGTGAGATCATGTTTGATGTGTTAGTAGGATAAGGTGGAAAGAAGACTAGAGGCTGGTTTGCTACAGCCTTTACCCACACCGAAGCGACCGTGGAGTTCGGTTTCGCTAGACTTCGTGTCAGGGTTTCCCAAGGTGAAAGGGAATGTCTTCAGTGTTGGTAGTAGTAGATCGGTTCTCAAAATACTCTGTATTTGCAGCAACGCCACATGCATGATCAGCGGAGACAGCTGCTGAATTGTTCTTTAGGAACGTAGTGAAGTACTTTGGGGTACCAGCGGATTTAGTGAGTGACCGAGACGGTAGATTCACAGGGAGATTGTGGACGTGTTTGTTCGGATTGTTGGGGAGCAAACTGAACTTCTCTACAGCCAACCATCCTTAGACTGATGGTCAGACTGAGAGGACGAATGCTTTACTAGAGGAGTATTTAAGGCATTTCGTCACAGCCAGCCAGACAAACTACTTCAGCTACAGGGCTTATCCCTTTCGAGGTTGCTATAGGACATCAACCCCTTACACCAGAGGAGGTTTCTCTACAGGGAAGTGGAGTTAAGTGTCCAGCGGCTTACAGGTTTGCGAGGGATCGCCAGGACTTGTATGAGGATGCAGTGGATTCTCTAGCCAGGTCAACACACTGAATGAAGAGGTATGCGATCTTGAGAAGGAGACCATTATCATTCAGCGTAGGGGACCAAGTAATGCTGAAGGTCACGCCACAAATCTGGAAGAAGATCAGGAGTACCAAAGTGCACAGGGCATTAGTGCAGAGGTACGATGGTCCTTTTGAGGTGGAGAAGGTCATCGGGAACGTGGCATACCGGTTGAAACTTCTCGAGCGGTACAAACTCCATCCCACTTTCCATGTTAGCTTTCTCAAACCAATCCATGCGGATTTGGTCAATCCAAGGAGAGCTCAACCAAAGAGAGCTCCACCAACTGTCCGGCAATAGTATGATAAGAAGGTGGGGAAGATTTTGGAGCACAGGCGGCTTGGCCAGGGTGCTACAAATGAGCGGACGGAGTATTTAATTAAATGGAAGGGGGAGCCGAGAAGCGAGGCTAGCTTGGAGCGCGAGAGGGACTTATGGTAGTTCGAGAGGAGGATCAGGAGGTACTGGGAGGGACTTAACCTTCCAATGAGGACATCGGTTTTCATTGGTGGGGGAGGACTATTACAGATCTAGTCCATGGGACGAGACGGAACTAGGGTTTGGTGGTTGCTCCTGAGGTTCCTGTGTTCCAAAGTGGTGAAAACAACTAGCCAATGCTAATGTCGTGTTATAGTTGCAGGTAACGAACGATGGTGCACGAGCGAGACTTGATTCGTGATGTGCGCGAGTCAGGTGCGTGACCGAGCATCGGACTGGGCATCATGGACGTGTTGGTACGTGCTAGCGGCAGATCGAGTTTGGGCACAACCAAGTGCCAAGCATGACCGATCATGGGTCGAGACAAGTGTCGGTACTTGTGAGCAGTACAACGCGAGCCATGACAGGGAGCAGTACTCGGTAGTGGTTGAGGCATCCAGGAAGCGAGCAGTAGCGGGAGCGGATGATGCCAATACCGGTACTGGGGCGATGCTGCTGGATGCGACTGGGGTGCATGGACGTGGGTCGAGCATGGTTTTGGTTGAGCCAGGGGGTCGACGGGATGGACCAGCGGTGCAACCAAGGACTGGAGCAGGAGTTTGTTACTGGAATTGGAAGATAAACATGCATGGTGGATTACGTGATCTTCTGGATTTGGAGAAAGCGCATTGGGAAGTTCCTGCAAATCTTCAGCATCTAGTGCAGATGGTTGGATGATGCAACTATGGTGGAGATTAATTGGGATGATGCCAATCAGATATCTGGGAGAAGAAGATTAACACTACACCTTCCTTATAATGGTGGACTTTGGCCATTGTGGAAGAGGACTTTGGTGTGTTGAGCGTGACTGCAATTGTGAGACTTCATCCACATTGCAGACAAACACTCCAAGGATTGTACAACCAGGCTTTTGTGGAGGAGGCTTGGACTTGATCAGAGTGGGACACTGGGATTTTCTGTAGCCAGACTTCGGGCAGAATGTCTGGAAATTTCAGGGGCGTCATCACTGAACAGATCAAGGTACACAATCTTATTTGCTACCTTGTGCGAGAGAGCTTTGCATGTAATAGGCTTTCCTTGGAGGACGGCTTGGGGTAGTGAATTGTGAGGATTACTGTGAGTGGGGTTTGCTTTAATTCACGACGCTTTCTTGTGTGGAGAAGGCCAACATTGTGGGGTTGCATGTCCACAACGTGTAAGTAGTCTTGGTGAGAGATTGCTTGTATTTCTTGTGTTTGTGGTGATTGAAATATAGGTTGGAATTGAGGTTCCGTAATTCAGCATGTCGACATCTGATTTGGCTACCGGGTATGAGTTCGTTGATTCCGAGAACTCGTCGTACCGAGGGGTATTGGGTATCGGTATTGTGGTGTCGGGGAGTATTGGTATTTACTTGGTGTAGGTGTATTTGAATCCGGTTGATGATTGATACTGGTGAGCGTGTTCTGTGAGTTGTGTTTGGTGTTTAACGGTAACCGATATACGACGGGCATGTGCTATAGCAGTTTGGGTACAGCCAACCGTTCGGTCGTATTTATGTTGGTGTTACTGTTTTTAGGATCGGAGTGATTGTTTTCGTTGCGTACTGGAGGTTTGGCTCATATTTCGAAGAGGGAAATATCCGCACGTGGTGTCTGTTAGGGCGAAAAATTATATCCTAAAGGGAGCCCCGTGACAGTAGGCATCCATGTCCACCACTTCCTGAAACACCTCCCATGCGTCTTTTTTATTATTATTCCTTTTCTTTTGTATTTTATTATTATTATTTTAACTCCAGCTGAGGGACACGTCGGAATTCAAATCCAATTAATTTATATCTTATTAAACTAGTTTTAGATTGGATTCATATAATATATCTCAAAATATTAGGATGGATATTAATTTTTAAAATATTTAAAATAATAATACTATTATTGTTATTATTATTATTTTTAAATTAAAGTCTATATAATTTATATTATTGTACTCAATTGAGTCGGATTTAGATTATACAAATTGTAAAGATTCAGATCGGGATATGTATATAATAAATAAAATAAATATAATTTTAAGAAGAATTCAGGTTCGGACTTTTTAATTCGAATCGGATACTATATAGCCACATCCGAACTTAACCCATCCCTATAGTCCTCATAGGTATGGCAGTTTAACAATGTTTTACGTTATTTTATTATTATTATTGTTTTAATCAACTTCGAATCAATTATAGATCAAACAGTCTGTTGTTAACAAAATCCATATATTCATGTAAAATTATAAATGAGACTTAATTAAATTCATTATTTTATATTTTATGTAAATGCCTATAAAAAAGTATACAAAATATTGTATAATGTTTCAAGTCAATTGGAGCCAATCGGACGTGTGATGTATATCAAGTTCTCCTTTACATATATACTAGTAGAAAAAATTATATTTTACTATGGTCATTTGACACAGGTATTGCCACTGGATTCGGTAGCTAACTTTAAGTTACGTCATTGCTACGGCAATCAACGGTAAAAATTTTGAGACAGGCTTCTTGTGAGAAAATGCTCGTGTTTAAAAATTTTTTTAGAATGGGTTGGCCGTGGCAAATAATTCGTGTCCCATGGTAATCCGGTGTCAAACAAAAATAATAAAAATTTTATATTATCAAGAAAAAATATTACATATAGGTGTTTTGCCTACTGTTATCATGAGTGTGGCCGTCCGTTTTATTGTCACTGAAAAGAAAAAAGTAATAGTGCTACCACGTTCATTGCTACAATCGGTATGTATGTGGCAATTTTTTAAATAATATCAAAATTTTGAGTGGCATGGGTAAAAATAAATATATAAAATATAAATATATATATATATATATTATTTTTTTAATTTATATTTTTATTTATTTTTGGACTTTTTTCACGGACTTTCTGTGCCAAATATTATGATATCAAATTTGCCACATTTTCCATGACAATCTCATTTGACCCAGCCTGCTTTTTACTATAGCTTTCACCTGTACCAAAAACCATGATGAACAATTATTTTCCACACGAGTGGTCATTTGCCATGGGAATGCCTGTGGCAAATAACATATTTACCATTAATTGTACATGAACGTTGTTGTACTAAATTGTCCTTGTGTAAAACTAATTTATTTTATTGTAATCTGTCACCACTTTTATTACCGACAAGTGATATCATCACCCCCAAATAAACGGTATAACATTAAATGTGCATTAATGGAAAGGCCTATTTATGGTAAAAAAAGGTTTTTACACCAAAATTTACTGCCAAAAAATTTGGTAAAAGAAACCTCGGCAGCCAATTATGTAAAACCCAACTTTCAGTTAAGTTTTTACCCACATGTAATTTTGACCGATTGAGACCGGTCTTAAATTGGTTCAAGCTAGCTCGAGCCTGAATAGTTTTAAATTATGAGTATGAGGCCAAATGACTATATGAATATATTATGACGGCTAAGTATACCATACATACAAATGGTAACTTCAATTAGAATATAATAAAGCATGAGTTATCAGTGTATACATAATGTTCATTAATTGCATCATATTTATGCCTCCGTCTTAACTCTTTCTCTTTTACTCTCATGTTGTAATGAACATATATAAGATTATTTATTCTCTTTTTGTTTATTTTTATTTTTAGTATATATTTAGTCAAAAGTGCTCTAATTACGTTCACAACTAATGATGATGAAGTTTGGCCAAGTATTTTAATAGCTATATTCTATAGTTCATGGCATCTTGTACCATGTTCCTCCCACCATAATGCTACCTTTGACAAGATGATTTATTTATAAGCTTGCTATAAAAATGAAATGTAGATAAAAGTTTATTTTACCTTGGTGAAGGACGTTCCTACTGGTAATTGAAAGAGAATGTCCAAAATCTCCTTTTACAGATAGAAAATCAGACCACTAAAAAATATTAAAACAAAATTAGTAATCATATTTAGTTATACATAAACATTTCTAGATAAAAAATAAAAATAATAATATCTTGACCTACAAAGATGCCATGGATTGAGATACCTCATCAAGTTCCACATGACAAATGACATCATTAAATGCATGATATACCTCAATTGGCTACAATATTATATAAAGTCAAACACAAAAAAATATAAAATTATTAAAAAAGTCATAAAGGTACATAAGTCAAATAGCAACATATAATGATAGATTCAAGGTCATTATGAGTTTGAGGATTACTATATATGCTGCAACATAAAGAGGATGACAAAATTGATTTGCCATCTGTGAATAATGATATCAACAAATAATTTGTATCATTCTACATTCATGCCATGTATCACTTTTATTTGTTTTATAGTCTTTTGCATTTTATCATAAACAAATCGAATTGAAGGTATTTCATCACTATCCACCAATCTAAAAATTTAACATGTGGCTTAATTTTTTTATGCACAAATTTCATCTTCTTCCAAAAATTTGCACTTAAAACAACATTTTCAGCTGCTATTCCATCATCTTCTTTTGCATACTTGGATGATGAATACGTTTCAAAGACAAACATCTTTTTTAGTGCTTGCTTATGTTTTAGGAAAATAGAAAGTGTCAAAAAGTGAGTAGCAAATCGATTAGCCCCAGGTCATACCAATTTATGCCCCTTTGTGAAATTATCTCTCATAAGAGCTAACAACCATGAGTGGTTGTATATTAGTTTTGTAACTTTTTGTGCATTCACAATGCATGCTCTAACTTTCTTGATTTTTACAAAGTCTTTAAGCATCAAATTTATACAATGGGCAGCACATGGAGTCCAAAATAAATGTGGTCTCTTATGTTTTTGCATCCTCCTAGTAGCTTTGTATGCTGAAGCAATTATCTATAATGACCTGCACAACGTTTTCCTCCCCAACTTCTTCTACTACTTTGTCTAGTAAACTAAACAAATAACCAACATCATTGTTTTTGTGTGAAGCATCAACTGATCTAAGGAAATACAATCCTCTTGGACAGTAAACTAGAAAATTGATCAGAGTTCTACCAGATAAATTGGTCCACACATTAGACATAATAAAACAACCCGTTGTCTTCCAAGATACATCTGTATCCTCTAAGCTAGCATTTATAAAAGCCACTTCACTAGTAAGAACTTTACTTAATAAAGAACCTCTTCTTAGAGGTTTGATCCCTTGATCTCTGTATCTACCTGCCACATCAATCATTCTATGAAAGTAGGGTAATGGTTGTGTAATTACTCTTTTTCTTTCTTTTCTATTGCTGTAGAAATCCTTATTTGCTTTGATTTACACTTTTTCTCACTAACAAAAGATGTCTTCCTCTTATTTTTTTGCTCCCCAACTTCAATATCTTTCATATTTGGCTTATTCAAACCATATGACCTTATTTCTTCTCTAACCTTTACTTTTTCCTTTTTTGCCTTTTTCCATACTTTTAAAATAGTCTTTCATTTTTTAGGATCTGTTTCAGGAACTTTTTTACAAGCTTGAAGCAATATAACCGTCCACCTATATTTTTTTTACAAAAGTTACAAGTTACTTTCTTCTTGGATATGTCAACTGATATGCCATATTCCCAACAATATCCATCTTCCCTATGCAAGGTGTAAAATTTATACACTCTATAAAGAACAAAATCAATACTATCTAGTACCAATGTAGCTCATGAATCCACCAAACTTAATGTAAAATTACAGCAAAGAAAAATAGATCGCCAATGCAAACAGATGAATCATTATGCTGCAATTAACGAACTTACTGCCTGTTAAGGAATTTGTTGTAGAACAAATTACAGCTATCGTGTATGGACAAACGTTGAATCACCTTATAAGCTCCCAAATGTTTAATGTTAAAACCAATTCTGCACAGCAAGCAGACAACAACGCTCTACCAAACCAAAACCCAACTCCTGAAACTTCATATAAATCTAATCTTGCCAACAAAATAAAAAATACACTTCAAAACATCAAAATACCACATTTTATGAAAATCGACCCACCTACATCAAAAGCAAGAAACTCACCTTTATTGAGGAAAAAAAAAGGATTCAACAATACTTTGCAATCACCTACACTCCCAATTGTGTATGACACCATAATATTAAACAAATTACACACAACCAAACCCAAAAGCCCAACTCCTAAAACTCAATAACCAAATCTGCAGGTATACAAATCCAATCCAATTAAAAAAAAGAAAAAACACTTCAAAATATCAAATTATAGCTACTCCATGATTTTAACACTTCATAGCATCAGATTTGAAATATTCCACATAAAAAATCTTACCTTCAACCAATATAAAAAAAGTTCAACAACATTTTATTGTATAAAGAACAACTAAAGATTAAAAAAGAAACACCTGAAAAACGGCAGAATAGGGGGTGATGTAAGAGAATGAGGATTGGATGCCGCCCGAAGAATCAGAGGCGAGAGTGGCCTGAACCAAACGCCGCTGCAGCTCAAATGTGGACGAAGGTGAGTCCTCAACGTCGCCGGAAAAACCATTCCTTGCCGGACCTTCGGCATACAGATGAATCAATTAATAAACCCCTGGCAGCAGAGGGAAGGGCGACTCACACGGGAGCTTTAGTGGAGGGAGATCGAGGCACACAGGGGCGGCGGAGGGAGGGGCGACGCACACGGGGTGGCGGCGAAGGGAGGCCGAGTCACGCGGGGGGTGGCAGAGGGAGGGGCGATCGAAAGCAGCGGTGGGGGGCGACGATTTTTGGTTTTTAAAATTTATATTCCACTTTTAACCTTGCATAATAAATTTATTCATTGACATACCTAGGTTATTTTCGTCATTTACCCATAAAAACAAATTCTTCCCGGTTTACGTTGATTTCAAATCAGTTGTGATTACGTTGGAATCGATGTGAATCAGCTGATTCGACGACCATTTTTCAAACTAACTGATTCACCATTTTTTTAAAATTGGATGCCTCCCGATCCGAATTAAATCGGCCAATTTTTGCAATAGTGATCCATACCTCACAACCACCGACTCACCCGCAGTTGCTACCAGCAACAACATTTTTGAGACAATTTTCTAGCGCTGATTCCCTTCGCCGCCCCTGTTGTCTGGACCATTCTCCCGCATTTGTGTCCATCAGCCCACGTTTGCATCCACCAGCTTGCGTTCGCGTCCACCTTCCCGAGTTATGTTCACTTGTTCATGTACATAGTCATTCCCGAGCCTGAATCTGGATCTAGCCACCTAGCCCAACACTATTGTTTGACTCAACGTAGTTGACTCGGCTCAACTCAATCGACTCAGCTCGACTCGGCTTGACTTGTCCGAGTTGACTCGGTTCGGTTTGGTTCATTTCATTTTTGGCCATTTTCAGCCGTTTTCGGGCATCTTTCGACCGATTTTGGTAATTTGAGAACCACTACCTTAGTTTAAATTCATATTTATATTATTTAGTAAATTTTGATGTCATGAGTGTATTTATTTATTTATTTACTTATTAATTTATTCATTATTATATATTTCTTTTTATGTATATGTTTGTCGTATATGATGAATGCTTATGTGATTGTTTTTTGTTTTTATCGATCTATTTACTTATTAATATTAATATTATTTTTGTTTACTAATTTTTATTTATTTATCTATTTTTGCGATGAGTGTATGTTATTATTTATTTATATTTAAGTACGTATGTTGTATTGGATAACAATGATATTATTATTATTATTCACGATTAATTAAAATTAACTAATTGTTAATATATTTTTTTATAAAATGAATATATATATATATATATATAATTATTTATATATTTACTAGCACGAGTATATGTGATATTACTTGTGTTTAGCCGTGTATTTGTATAATATAATGATATTATTATTTTATGACTCAAGGATTATTATTTCATGTATTTATTATTTATCTATTTATTCATGTATGTATTTATTTATTTTATTAGTTATTTCCTCTCTTGATTTGCGGGTTATATGTTTAGTTGTAGGTTTATTCAGCAATATTTTTTTTATAATGATGTATTGATGATCTAACTACAAACCACAAGCATTTATCATATAGATATGTCATTATTTTACTTACTAGTGGGTTTCGATGTAGGTTTTATAGTGTGAGCTCGCCATATATGAGATGTCACGCTTGGAGCTTGAACCACAGGACCTTTAGGACTATTCTCAATTTTTATCGCTATATTCTATTGCTGATTTTATTTCCATTTTATGATGTGTTAAGTGGTTGCTTTATCACACCCCACTTAACACGGGCCATTTAGAGGCATTTTTTCTTTCGTGATTAATAATCGTAGAAGATAAGAACCGTCGAGTATGATTTCGAAAATAAGATCCATTGCAAATTGCCTTCGGGCCAATTATGTAAATCCCATCTCAGTCCTATATATGATTTTTCTCGAGTTTTCTAATGAGATGTGAGACAGGGGAAACCGACAACTGTGCTATGAGAGTGAGCATGTGTTAGTCTAAACGGGCTCTGGATTTGGTGAGCGTCTGTTCCATTCCCGAAGGATCTTAATACCGCCACCTTTGATTTCCTAAAACCTATAGAAGGTTGAGGTTGACGTGTACTACAATTTAACGCATGTCTAGACTTGTAGTTTCAAAGGGTACTGAAGGTGGATGACTGAAATTACTCAGCCTATGTACTCAGGATGTAGAGGCTAAAGGAAAAGGAAAAGAAATTGATGTTCATGTGCAAGGGATAGTTTTTAAAGTTGTCAAGGCATAAGATGAGTAAGAATGGGATGATGTCGTTGCAAGGACGATGAGTCATAATTAGCGCCCTTATAAGAGATTCTATGAAGGATCATATAAATGTTTTCATTCAGTTTTCCTGTGCTAATTTGAATATTAGTTATTTCTGGACTAGTAACACTCGTTACTGACATTTTTCCTATTATATATCTATGTTTCATGATTGTGAGTTGGCTTTAGTGGGAGGACAGATAAAGGCTACACACACTTGAACTTAACTCAATTACTTTCTTTCTTACTTGTATTTATATTTGATGAGTTTTCATGTATATTTAGTGATGTCTTTCATTCTCTTGATGCCAAACAAGTTATTTTGATCTACATTATTGATTAAGCCTCATAGACCAGCAGCTTTACGCATAACTCCACTTAACCACAAAATTTTCGATTCGATTTTTTCGTGAACCAAAATCGGGCTATCACAAATTAAGTCAGCAGTAGAATGGTAACAACTTGTCACTAACTATTTTTTGTGACAAAATTCGGTGGCAAATTGTCACCGAATTGTCACCAAATTTCAATGACAAAATAGAGATGAAAAGTCACCAAAGTTGGTGACATTGTTTGGTAGTTAAGATTTGTCACGGAATTTCGGTGATAGTTGGTGGCAAATTAGTTTTGACATTAAAATTTCCGGTGAAAGTTCGGTAACAACTTTTACTAAAAAACGTGAAAAGAATTGCGGCACGCAAGTGGTGACACTAGCAAACCTACGTAAGCATGGGCACAGCAAGTGGGCAGATTAGCGCGCGCCTGTGGCACACACTAGCGGAGCGAGAGGGGGAGGGGTGCATGGGTGGCACGTATGGCCCGGTGCAAACGTTGGCCGCCATGGCGGGGTGTCGAGACAAGGCCTCAGGGCAGTGTGGACACGGGGTGGTGAGCTCTCAGGTTGGGGAGGACCGTGAGGCAGTGTTGGCCGCGAGGGCTGTGGAATAGTGATAGCCGCACGACGACGAGAACTATGGAGTGAGGCGGTGAGGTTGCACTGGTGGGAAGGCTAATGGGCTATGGGTTTGGGGCGGGGACTTATGACGGTGGCTGCGGTGACGGTAAGGCCCTGGGGTAGCAAATAATTTGTCATTGAATGTTTGGTGACAAAATGATGGCAAATTTTTGTGTTGATTCTAATTAGTGACTTTTTGGTGACATGTTTTTATCACAGTATTTCGGTAATAGTTCGGTGGCAAATTTGTCAACGATAATTATGGTGACAAATTTTCAGTGGCTGAAGGCCCATTTTATACTAGAGGTGGATGTTTTAGGTAAACTGGATTATATAAACTGTAACACTCTAGTTCTGCTCACTTGTGAACCAAACTAGAAAAACTATCAGTGACCGAACCATTCGCTAATCTACTTAATTCATCAAGCCAACCCAGATCTACCCTGGGTGTTACAAGATGGTGATGCAAACATTCAATACATGGATGAGATGTTTTGGTTCTAACATTTTTCTAAATGCAGGATAGGATATGTCATCTATATTTAAAACAACCCAAACTCGTTAAAAGTTAGAAAAAAAAGATTTTTAAAACAAAATAGGTAGGGGTCTCCCCTAAAAATGCAATAGGGACCACTGTGTCAACAATAGATATTATATATATATTATGATCAAATAGTAAAACAATGGCCAAAACATTGTACTTTCACACAACATTCACCTTATAATCATTTTCATTTCCTGAGTTAGGTATTGACCCTATTTGCTCATCTTGTTCCATACTATGCATAATAATCATCACTTACAGATCATATCATGATTTTCACTCAATAATTTCTGAAATCAAACATTATATCATTTATTCATGATAAAATGCATGGATAATTATCACAGCACATTGTCATTCCATCTCAGCAAGTACATGTGTGCAAGTTACATTGTTGCTCTTCCGCAGTCCCGAGAGCACTAGATCATTCAACTTCTCGTCTACATATATAATACGAAAAAGCCAATAATGAGTGTGACTGGTTCAAAAATAACTACATAATCAAACTGGCATATGAGAGCTAACTCTCATGTTAAATGAAATCCATAAAAAAATATTTTACTATATCAACCAATCAAATCCTAGCATGTTGATCTAATAATTATCAATTTTAAATAATTAGGTCATAGTTAATTATACCTCGCATAGTCGGTGATTGGCTACCACTAGGGTTTGTCGCGTGCTTTAAGTTGCAAGAATATGGCAAATATCAGGCGACTTTAAGTGAATTCCAGCAAATCCAAATTTTTGGCGGTTTTCGTGCGGCTTCTAGTGGTTTTCTAGAGATTTTTCCAGCAAGGTGGTCAGGGCTAAGCAAGCTCTACATGACCACGATGATGGCGAGGGCGATGGTGGCGGTGATTGTAGCCTTGGTTGTCTAGGTCGAGGACACCCAACTGAGGTCGCTGATCGGCCTTGGGCCAGCCACAGCAGCGGTGCTTGGTGGAGGAAAAGGTTGCCCAGGATCGAAGGGGTGGCGGCTGTGGAGTGGCGTGGGCGGCGGTGCAATTGGCATCGGGTTGTGGCATGAGGGCATGGTGTCGACGTGCCATGGAGGCCTCGCAACGGCCGGGATGGTGGGGGATGGCTCGGCGGTGCTCTGACGAAGTCGATCGGCTGTGGTGCGACGGCTGGATGAGGTGTTAATGGGGGCATTGAGGCAGCGATCGGGATGAGGGAGCAGAAAATGTAGAGGTGATCGGTTGGGTGACGATTTCATAATTAAAAGTTGATTTGACTCTGACCGAGTTAAAAATAATAACTAACAAGTTCTAAAAAAATTTAAAAAAATATGGAAAATACCATAAAATATAATGCACTCTATAGCAACAAAATGACATATTCTATAATTAATAACCCACCCAAATTACTTTATAACCCGTCCTAATATGTTATTTGGCTTAAAAATAATTATACAATCAAATACATAAAAAATAACTTCATATTATTATATACTCTAATAACTCATTTCTCATCATTTTTCTAACGTTATAATCAAATACTCGGGTACACTTGGCCCTTATAGCTAACAACTCACGGTCGGCCTTTGCTCAGCATTCTTGTCATGAAATTGACTCGACTTGAATCGACAGCTGAATCGACTGATTCACTAATGTAAAATTTTGACTCAAGTTATGAGTTTTACATAGACTATATATTGATATTGAAGAATAGGGAACGATGTAACACCCCGCTTTGGTTCACCCATAAACCGACCTGGAAATGTTATCGGTGACCGAACCATTCGATAATTTACTTGATTCGATTAAGATGACCAAGATATACCATCGACATTTCAAGATGGTGATCTTACATGCAAAGTATGGATGTGATACTTGGGTTTTAACGTTGTCCTATATATATATGCTATGATATACAAACAAACATAAAACAAACTAAACAAACAAAAAGTTTAAAAGAATTATCTTTTTTTAAACTAAAATGGACAGAGTCACCTCAAAAAGTTCAATAGGGGCCACCCTGTCAACAACAATCAGTATATATTTATAAAAATAAAAATTTAAAACACAGTCCAAGCACAACATGTTCTTCACATTCCAGTTATTATTACTTTCTTTGTCATATGATTCGATTCTAAACTCCGTAGTCCACTCTGTTCATTTTCATTCTCAATTTCATCCACACACTTCAACACACATCATCATTACCAATTACACTCAGCAAGTACATGTGTATGCAATTTTAGTGCTACTCCTCCATAGTCCCGACAATGCTCAGTTTTTGCAATTCCCACCTACATATATAATAAAAAGACATCAATAATGAGTTTTATCGGTCCAAAAATAACTAATAACAAACTAACACAAAAGAGCTGACCATACTGTAGAATGAAAACATCATTACTCTTCCTAATAGAACTCTCATAAGGGCAATGCTTAGTAGCGTCGACCTAGCGTGACAACATCCCCTTTCGATCTCATCCTCATTCATTGACCACTTTAAACTATCCCTTGCATGAGAAAATTATTCTCTTTCCTTTTAGCCATTTACATCCTTTCTATTACTCCTTGCCCTGAGATAGAGGTCGAGTACTCTTAGGCATGCACCTTCAATACCCTTTGAAACCAGAAATTTAGGCATATGCTGCATAGCAGTACCCATAAACCTTCACACTTCTCTAGATTTGAGGAACTCAAAGGTGGAGTTAACAGGATCCCTCAGAAATGGAATAGACATTCACCAATTCCAAAGCTCACTTTGACGAACACACGCCCTATATAAGGACGTGGTTGTCCATTTTCCCTACTCCCACATATCACTTAAAACTCAAAAAACTACATGAACATAGACTTGGGTAGGGATTTCAATAATATAGGCCCGAAGGCATCGTGATCTAGATCTGCGTTTTCGAAAGCAAACTCGAGGGATCTCATCCTCGAGGGGTATTAATCCGAAAATATCATAGGCTATATGGCCCTTGTATAGTGGGATACAATAAATCCACCACTCAACATGTTGGCTTACTTGTTAAAACAAAACACGACAAAGTATAGAAGTCAAACTAGAAGTGAGTCCTAAATGGACCTGGTAGAAGCTCCAATTTTGTCCACGCGCCTAGGCGGCAAGCTCCTGCTCCATACCTATACATCAAACTAAAAGCTAACCTTGCTTATTGTAACGACCTACCCTAACCGGCCCGGGTGTTACTTAAAAAGTTAAATTATGTAAACATAACATGCAAGGACATGAATTCTAATAAAGCAAATAAGTCTAGAATTTATAACTCATAAAAAAATAAATCATGTTTCTGATAGCATATGAGAGTATATAAAATAACCATCCCATAGTCTCAGATCTTTTCCCATAGCCACGTTTATAACACAAGAGAATAAAAGGAAGTCTAATTTATTATCTATTCACCAAGTCTGAGTTGGTAAAAGAACCACCAACCATACTTTTATTCTTCAGTCCAAAGCTACTCACCTGCGGAGGCAATTCCACGTTAGTGATCAGACCACTAAGCTGCATAAATAAATGAAACAAGGCAATATAAACCCTATTATTGCTTCACAAATCTTTTAGTAATTATGAGCCTATGCTGAGCTCCAATTATGCTAGGAGGGGTGGCCACCCCATCTAGCTACCATCCCATGCATGCTCAGGCACTGTATGTGGCCCACAGCTTGTAGTTATTGATATTTTCCATTAACTTACCTTCTCGGTATCACAAGTGCATAATGAGCCTTCTTGCACCACTGTGCCATGTCACCCCTTTCGGCATGGGGACAGGTATTCAATCTTTCAGGGGGTGCTACCACTGCGTCGAATTGAGTCGACCCCAGTTGTGTTCCAGTGCATGGTTGTTAGATACTCTGGTCGACCAAGACTCCCACATAGTAATTTTAAAGGGTGCGGCTCCATGTCAGACTGAGTCAATTCCTTGACCCTGGTTGCACTCGGTGCATGGTGGTCGGATTTGGGCTTAAACCAACCAGGGCTGCCAAAAGAGAAAATACAACATTTCAAATAATTATACGGATCTGGAAAGTTGACTTGCATACCAAGAATGAGACGGAAACTAATTTAGATGAGTAGAGTCATGCGTCTTAAGTTGATGAGTTCAACCCGCGTAACCTATATCGAAACCCATTGCTAGATAAAATATTAATGTCTCTATATGATGCATGCTTGTGGTGTGTGCTCATATCATCAATACATAAAAAAATAAAACAATGCTAACAAACCTAGAAATAAATAAGTGGAAAGCAAATCAAGACATTATAATAATAATTAATTAATTTATAAATAATCAAGAAATACACTCATACATAATTAGATAAATAATAAATAGATGAGCATAAAGAATACTATAATAATAAAATAATAATATAATCATAGTTTATAAATACACAGCTAAATACGAGTAAATATTATATATATACTCGTGTTAGCAAGCATATGACTAATTAAATAATTAAATAAATAATAAAATAATAATTCAATAAATAAAGAAAAATACTCATAACATTCAAATATGCTAAATAATACAAATATACATCTAAACTAATGTAAGGGTTCTCGAATTACCAAAAATAGTCTAATAACGGCTGAATATAAGCTGAACCAGACCGAACTAAACTAACTAGACCAAACCGGAAGTGCTAAACCAACTGTTGGGTTTGGTCAGGTAGGTTGATGGACAAGGACATAGACATGATTTGGCAGATGTGAACATGGACATGATCTGACGGATGCGAACATGGACAGACAAACTCAGGCAGACGATGCGAATGCCACCTGGCGGATGCGATCATGAGCGAACGGGTAAACGGGCTAACAGGGGCTAGGGTTGCCGCCGGTCGGGTTCGATAGTGGGGGTGATGGCGGAGGTTCTGGTGGTGATGACCGGCAGAGTTCGGCCACGGGCTGGCCGAAAATCAGCCGTAAAAGTGGAAAGTCATCGTTGTCGGTGGCAGCATCGCCGACGGCGATCTTCACCACGTCAATGGTCATGGGTGGTCTAAAAATGTAGATCTAGATGAGAGGAATCCATCAAGGTGGTGGGATCGGCATATTGTGCCTCGCCGATGCTAGAAAATAGCCTAAAACGGTGGCAACAGCAGATTAACCGACTCCAAAATTCTGTCATAGGTGGAGATTGCGACGGTGCCGGTGGTCGTGAGAGGTACGACTGGAAATCTGGCCACGAGGCGGTCATAGGGGTGCGGGTACAGTGGCCAGGGGTGAGGCGGAGACTTGCCGGTGGCAAACCGAAGCGGCGTTTGAAGTTTGATCGCGAGGTGGTCAATGAAATTGTGGGAGATAGATTGGGAAAATAAAATAGTGAACTTAGGGTAGACGTGGACGGCTAGGGTATGTGAAAACCCCCCAACACCCGTATTTCATTTAACCGGGTCGAATATATATAATTTTTTTTCACGGTTTTTTTACTTATGATGCATTCACACATCCTATAGCACACACACATCACTACATACTCACACCACATCATACATCAATCACACATAAGTTTTCATACATTATGTTGCATTAGATTACGATACTTACTTAGTTTACCTAATTAGTTCTTTAGCATTCGTATTAATACAAATCAATCAAGAAAATTCATATTTTCATTAACATTAAAAATATTTAACACATTAATTCATCAATCCTAGCATACTGTGCCAATAATTATAATCTTTAATAAATTAAGTCAAAGTTTATTATACCTCGTGTCATTGGCAATCGGCAACAGATAAGGTTTTGTCGTGCTGGTCAAGACTTGAATTGGCAGCCGACGGCATTTGAAGTTTGATCGGGGTTTGGCTGGATGATTTCGAAGGAAGATCCGGCGAATTTTAGCCAATTCGATTTTTTGGCGGTCTCTAGCGGCTTTCCGGCATTTTTCGAGTGAAGCAATTGGGGCTTTGGGTTGGCACCAACTTAGCAATTTTGACCCAATGGTGGTAGTATTGAGGACAACCATGACGGCGATGACTATCAGCGGCGGCGACTAGTAGGCGTGGGTCACTCAGCTTGACAAATTGGACCTCGGCGGCGATGACACTAGGTATGGGGGAAATGGTCAAGGCTTGACCAGGGTGGTGTCGGCAGCACAATGTAGGAATGGTGTTGAGATAGGCTATGCGATCTTGTGGCATTGGGGCGGCATGGAGATCAGGCGATAGTTGGGTAGGTGGGGGATGGTACAGCACTCTGACAGGGCTCGGCAGCGTCGATCGGCGGCAGTGCAACGGCCAGAGGGATCGTCAGTGGTGAGGGTGGAGGCATCGTTGAGGGTTTGGGGAGAAGAAGGTCGGGGTGAAATTCGGTGGCAGTTTCATGAATAGTACTTGACTCAAACTCAAGTAAAAAATAATAGTTAACTCGTAATAAATCCTAAAAAAATCCAAAATATTGGAAAAAATCTTATAAAGTATAATACATACCATAACATCACAATGACATTCTCTATAGCTAGTAACCCACCTAAATTGCCTATAATACAACTTAATGTGTTATTTGGCTTAAAAATAATTCTATGATTAAATACAAAAGAAAAAAAATATTGTATAATGTCATATATTATGATAATTCATTTTTCATCATTTTTCTGATGTTATCATCATACGCTCAAGCACACCTAACCCTAATCGATTATAATTCACGGTTGGCCTCGACTCAGCATGTTGTTTATGAAACCGACTCGACTCGAACTGCTTGTTGAACGGCTAGTTCGATAATGTAAAACTCTAACTCAAATCATGGGTTTTACAAAAGGTACTCTTTAGGTCTATCTATAGGCCTTTGGATTTTTATGTTTGAATAAGACTTGCAAGTTGATAAAGAATCACTAGTAGATTTTATGGCATTTTATTTATATTTTACAAAATTCTTACAAATATAACTAAGTTATGTTGTTGTATCAAATTGTCATATATAAATAACTTATTTTGTTATTGTGTATCACCCCTTAATCCTCAACAATTAATATTATCGCTCCCCAACAATGTACTTGTCTATGTTTGATCTGATTCAAATAAAACAAATTTGAGTTCAAGTGAACTGCTAGCAGCCTTACTCCCAGTAAGTTCACCTACAGCCTACTATAATTTTTTTTTTCTAATTCCAAGGCCTAGCATGTACATTTTATATTTTTGATTAATTAGTTGATTATACATAAATAATTAATATTTTTGGTCTCCGACGGAAAAAAAAAATTTCATGGTAGCATAAGAAATATAAACTCTTGGGAAGTGCCATTTTGAGTTTAATCCACCCTTTAACCTCGTTTTCCTAATCTGACGTTTAGAGTCCTGACATTATTTTATTTTTAAAATTTTTGAATTAATTAATATACATCATAACAATATTCACACTTTTTTTCAATATAATATAAGGGGAGTTAAGAGTGTTGACAACGTTTTTTAGTAAGAATCAAAGTGCAAAACCTTTAACTAATGAGAGTGTCTTTAGCCATTTGGGCTATTCTGTGGGTCTTTTCTTTACCAGTTGCATGAAGTTTTTATCACTAATTTTATAACTGTTTTTAAGAAATGTAAAGTAATAAAGTTTTATCAGTTGAAAAATTATAAATGACAAAATCTTGAATAGTTAAAACTCTTTTTTTATAGTAACCCCTTCTTAACATTTGAAGCTTCTTGCGTTTGAAGGCTTGAGACCGAAAATGCATAGGTATTAACGGAATCTTCTTTGTTAATTTAACTAATCAATTTAAAACTTGCTTAATTAACTTGATATGATATCTTTTGTAGAGTATAAGAAATATTTATAGTAAGATCATCCGATTAGTCCCTCAATCCAATACCTACTGAGGTAATATTTAATATATTAGTAGATATATACTTATAATATTTAATTTAAATAATTATTTTGAAAAAATAATTAAGCTCATTAGGTTATGGTAATTGACCGGCTTTTACATAAACTAGCCAAGTTGTCGTGTCATACGTGAGTTATGTTATAAATAATTTAATCTTATAGATAAATTCTTCTTAAATAATACGATAGAATATAATAATCTAAATAATGATTAATTATGACTTTAAAGATAAATCTTAATTAAATAAAAATATATATTATTCTAATTTAATTTATTTTTTATTATATTTTAAATGACTAAATCTCCTATTTTCAATCATAGGCCAACATAAGATAAATCTTAATTGAATGAAAAGATATACTATAATAATTTAATTTTTTATTTTTTATTTTATTTTTATTAAATCTTGATTGATTAAATATCTAACTTTTAATCAAAAACCCATATAAGATAAATCCTAATAGAAGTAGAAGATATATTATAATAATTTATTTTAATTTTTATTAAATTTTGATTGACTAATCTCCTGCTTTTAACGAGATACAAGTATAAAATTCCCCTTATATTAATAAAAGTAGGTAAGAGTAGATATAAACTCTCTCGAGAGATAGCAAGCTCACTTAAAAGAAATCATTCCACCACAATTCCATACACTTATATTTTATGAACATGAAAAATTCAATTCTTATATACAAGTTTCTAGCTTTGACTGATGAGCATGATTTGAGATTTTTTATTACATAACGTAGTAGCCAGCTAGCTAGTATCCGACATGTCAAACAATCGCTCGACTATTGCCAGGACGATCAAATGAGCATATATATGGAGCAAGTCCGGTTACATTGTGACACTGCGTAGTGTATGTGACGCAATTCCGACCAGGACATCACGGCCGGAAAGTGATAAATTCGAAAGGTTGAGGGGGCCCCACACATGAATGAGGTTGCAACCTTTGTGGCTTCTATAAGCTGGAAGCGTTGCCGGTCTCTCTCATAACATTTACTCCCTTGTCCGGGAGTGTAGTGGAGGCCAGCAAGTCACCCTAATTTGAAAAGCTCGGCATATTCGATATGAAAAATAATGAGGTATTAGTATTACTTGTAATATTAATTGTAAGACCCGAGGTAGTTGATAATGCCCATTTATTATTAAAATTTTTAAACTCTCATTCAAAATATTTAATGAATAATAATTTTCTTTTTTCAGATTAGGTCTTCCGACCTTCTGCATGAGTTCATTTTGGTCTTCCTCGCATTTGCCACATATATGTATATATATATATATATATTATTATCAGCTAACATAAGTTTTTTTTGTAATAAAGTAATTAATATTTTGTACTTTTTTGGGTCATAAGTGCGATTATTTAAAATACCGACCACATTAAATACTGATTTATAAGTCTAATCTGGTAATGAGTAAAATTGTTGGCCTTTAATCATTTTTTTGTTGTTTTGGTTTTTTTATCTATAATTGTGCTAAAAAATGTAAATAACTGCTTAAATTTGTGTAGTATAAAAACTCAAAAGTTGAATTCAAATCCAAAGTGGTGTGAAGTTGAGCTGACTATAAGTTATTTATATTAATTTTAATTCAACAATTAAAAGTTTATATGAAATTAATATACATTGATCTTTTTCACACTTGGAATTGATGATATATAATTTATATTAGTTTAAAATATTGATTTAATTAAATCTTAATGTTTATTAGTTGACTAAAATTTATAAGAATCGACTTATAAGAAAAAAAGTTTTTAGGCTATTGTTAAAAGGTAAGAAGTGGATATAGCTAAAAACTTCTCCAATAACCAATAACAAGTGCTTAAGTATACATAAGAGATGATATATAAGACTAGTCAGAGTTCAATTACTTGTAACTTGTAAAGATAAGTCATAAGAGAAACCGCAATGGAATTTGAGCTGAGAGAGAGAAAGCGAGAGAGCACAAGCAACCACCGGCAGTAACAAGTGGACACATTGAATGCATCTCTATCATCCTCTCACTCCCTCCTTCCTTGCTTCAAGTCTCAATATTTAAGCACATTACAAGTACAATACACTTCCCCAACTTGTAAAAAAAACACAAACAAGCACACACACACACACACACAGATTAATCCTAACCCACTCATCCCCACCACATTATTATGCATTAGCTTTCCGTCAACCAGCCCTACTTACAACCTAAAAACCACATCACAACTACAGAAAAAGAGTGACTACTGCTACAACAACTTCGACGGCCTTGCTTACTTATTCTCGTTTGAGATATTATTGATCATGTTTCCTATACCATAGGTAGATCGCTAATCATAATTAGTTCAGCCATTAACTCAGTCCGATATTGATAATTAGAACAAGTTTGAGTTTGCCGGCGACGAGTTAACCATGTCGAATATGTTGCTCCAATAATTCTTGCTCTCGTCGTCGTCCCCATCACCGGTAGCATTGTCCGAGTCCCTTTCCCCGCCGGACGAATTCTGGTCGCTGCCGCTGCCATTAACGTTGTCGAAAAGCATCCCGGTGAAGCCGTCCATGTACCCCGGGGCTTCGTTTTCCTCGCAGGCACCTTTGGCCGAGTGGGCCGAGTTAACCCAGCTCCCATCCGGCAAGAACAAAATGTCATGCAGGGGGAAGTTGCACTTGATGTCTTCTTCCCCCTTCTTGCACCCCTCAATGAAGTCCAAAGCCGGTGCAATTGTCCGGCTCTGGTTGGCGGCCATGGCTGCGTTGCTGTCGCCGAAGGCGAGGGTGGAAGTTGGGGACTCGAGGTCGCTGCTGAGGAAGGTAGTTGCCTCACCCTTGCATTGCTTGGCCGCTGGCCATATTCCCTGCCAAGCCTTGAACACGTCGAGGCAAGGCGGTGAGGCCGCTTTGGCATGGCCGGACGTGTGAGAGCTGGGCGCCATTGCCGCTGTTCTGAGTTTCGATTCCCTCACGAGTCTGGCCTCGGCCTCCAATCGAGCACTCTCCCACTGCGCCATGTGACTCAGGTTGGCCGAGTTCTTGGTCTGGCCGTCGGTGATGCCAAGAGCGGCGCTCTTGGGCTTGTGTGTCACTGGATCTATCCCCATCTTGTCCAGCCGCTTCTTCAAATGGGTGTTCCAGTAGTTCTTGATCTCGTTGTCCGTTCTTTTTGGCAAATGGGTTGCTATTGCCGACCACCTGATAACACATCAGATTCTTAACTTTAACCTTGTCGAAAAGAAACTCCAGAAGATGTCAATGTTGCATTGGTCTCAACGCCACCCAGATCATGATTGTTGTTTGCTTTCAATTAAAAAAGGGTATGAAGGTTGGTTGGATAATTGGATGTACATGGTGATAAACAGCAGGAAAGTTGGGATTATAAAGTTATAGTCTTATAATAATAATCTTGCTAAACCAAGAAAATGTGGCAGTTGGACTATTCTGACTCAATTTAAAGGTGAATTCAGAACTACTTGAGAAGGGTATATGATTTATAATTCTATTCACTGTATGTTGCAATGTAAAGGTGCACTTGTGCATAAATCTGTCTACAGTGGATTTACTGTTTGAAGTAGATGAAATTAACTCAGGCTACATTGTTTGGAAATTAGACAGTCAATCTCACAGTTGATGAGGATCAGTTTTTTCTTCCCATTCATGCCACTCATATAGGAAAGTTATAAATGCAAGGTTTGGTTATCAAATTCAGAAATATCTCATAATTAGGAGTTTGACTTTAACTTTCAATAATGGAAATTGGTCGGGATAAAGAAACTGACCCATTTATTCATGGACAGGTGGGAGGTTTAGAGAGCTGATAGTTCATGGAGCAAATGCAAATCATATTATGATATTGGGTCTTTAATAGATATTAACAATTATCAAGTAGCTAAAATAAGACTTGAAAATTCTTGGGTTGTTCCTCTTGCAATAGCTATCAATTAAGATGGAAAAAATAAATAAAAGTATATATGCCATCTTTTTTCTTGATAATTTTGCTACAAGTTCCAACTAATTATTCGGTGGCCAAAGAGGCATGCAGAGAAAAGAGTAAATTAACATCAACCAAGCTAATAAATATCTTTTTTAGCTGCCACTACTAATCTTCCCAGCTCTACTAAAAACATTATAAAATATATGAGAAGGATCTTTTTAGATCGCTCGGTTTATCTGTAGAGCAACTGATAATTATTCTTTATACATATTTTAGTGTCTATTGTCCACAAGGAAGCTTGACAAAAGACTTCCACAGAAAAAACTCTTCAACAACCGATCGAAAGCAGGTGAGAAAAATCAAAATATACCTGTTCCCAAGTAAAGCATGGAGTTGGATAATGGTCTGTTCGTCCTGCAAGCTAAATTTTCCCCTCTTAATATCCGGTCGGAGATAGTTAGTCCACCTTAACCTGCAACTCTTCCCACATCTCTGAAGACCTACAAACCAAGAAACGGAAACAAACTTCACCAAATTCTATGATCAACAAGCTACAAAGAACAAAACTAAAATGACGTCTTAGCAGCACTTGATCAAAGTAAGACCAATCAAGCTGGGTATTGAAGATGCATACCAGCTTTAGCCGGCAAGAGCCTCCAGCTCCCATGACCATGCTCTTCGATGTAAGCTAGGAGCTTCTGGTCTTCCTCCGGCGTCCATGGTCCCTTCTTCAGACCCACCTTATCACAACAAGGAGATCTGCCCATGTTGCCACAGAATCAACTAGATCCAGGCAAACCCAACACTACCACCTAATTTTCTGATTGAGAAAGTGGGCAATTGTTGAAAGGAGCTAAGATAGAATCATAATATGATCTCTTGGGCAGGACGATGAGGGGGATTGCTATTGGGGAATGAGAAGGAGAGTAAGAGTGGAGCAAGTGATGAACAAAGGGGCTACTAGTAGCAGCACATGTGCAGTAATTCGGAGAAGCAAAACGAGCGGATATATAATGTGCTGCGACCGAAATGCCCTCCCATATTTTTATGATTCCACCGCCACTTTAAAGTAAATAAAACGAATGTCACAATTCACACCACTAAAACGTTATACATATAATAAGATAGAAATAGAGGGAAGTTGAAAATTGAGCATCCCTTTTTTGGGTACCCTAATAGATACATGATGCAGCTGCATGGTAACACATCTTATTCACGTTAACCACCAAGCCTAGTGCATGTATTACTTGAGCGTAGTGAAGTCACCACTTCAGGAAACTGGGGCATCATATATTAATAAGTCAACAAAATTTAAAATTTTTCATAAAAAAGATCAATACATAATTTTTTTTTAAATTCTTTCGCTACAAAAAAATGGCATCAATTGACATCAAATTAGTCACTAAATTTCTAAATTTTTTATGAAATCACAAAATTTACTTCAAATTATTTTCAAGACAATTATCACTGATGCTCTGCTTTCTCATAGTATGTGTTCCACTTTAGCTGACACTATGTTGGTTGAGACGTTAACTAATTACATTTTAGCCTGATAGTCAAATAATATGTATCTAGCTATTTCTTTTACCATTGTAAGGTGACAAAAAAATTATGCCACTAAATGAGCCTGAACATGGAAATTGATGGTCATGAGTAATATTAAAGTCGATTAATTGATATTTGTCACTAAAATTCTAAATTTTTATGAAATCACAAAATTTACTTTAAATTATTTTCAAGACAATTATCACTGATTCTCTACTTTCTCATAGTATGTGTTCCACTTTAGCTGACACTATGTTGGTTGAGACGTTAACTAATTACATTTTAGCCTGATAGTCAAATAATATGTATCTAGCTATTTCTTTTACCATTGTAAGGTGACAACAAAATTATGCCACTAAATGAGCCTGAACATGGAAATTGATGGTCATGAGTAATATTAATGTCGATTAATTGATATTGGTCCATTGTCCTTAGCACTCGTGTGGAGGATGTAAATTATGGGGTGGTGAGTAGTTATATTGAAAAATAAGAAGGTACTACTGCAATACGTGTTTGAGTAATCGAATAATTGGAAGATATAAAACGGTGCGGTTGATCAGTCCTTGTAGATGGAATCAAAATATCAAAGACTTAAATTCTACTTATAGCATCATTGAATAATCACCCGCACCATATTAAAGCCCTCCGCAGCCCACGGTCCAAACTAAGCAGTCAATTAAATAGACTGCAAAAGTAGCACTTAATACTGATAAAAATGTATATTTACCACCGCCGGGGTCCAGAAATTTCTTTAAAAAAGAGTAGGGTACAATGGTCAAGGACAAGTAACATAAATGTGTTTATATACCTCATTATTTTGTTGGGTACTTGATATTTTTTTAAAAATTAATGGTACAATGGTCAAGACAAGTAACACAAATGTATCAATTTACCTCATCATATATTGTTCGGTACTTGATATTTTTTTGAAAATTTTAGGGTACAGTGGTCGAGATAAGTATTTATCTATAAATTTACTTCATAATAATGGAGGGTACTTCATTTTTTTTTTGAAAAATTAAGGATAATGGTCAAGACAAGTCGCATATGTATTAATTTACCTCATAATATTGTGGGGTACTTAAATTTTTTGCTGTTGAAAATTTAAGGGTATAACGGTCACAAATGCATCAATTTACCTCAAAATGTTGTTCGGTATTTGATTTTTTTTTTAAGTAAGGATGCAATATTGGTCAAGAAAAGTAAGATAAATGTATTAATTTAATACCTCATATTAGTGTTGGGTACTTGATATTTATAAAAACAAAATTAAGTTGAGAAAAGAAACAGATTTGTGAATGTTGTGAGCTCTAAGAGAGGGATCAGATGGGGCCTATTTTCATATGGAAGGTGACATAGGGGTCAGCTCCTTTATACCATTGTTCCTCACTTGGTCGGAGTCTTCCATGCATGGCACCTTCTCTAGTTTTTGTTGCCATTGCAATTTCTTGGTCTCTTCTCTTTAACTTGGTCTCAAATTCTTATTCTTGTTGAGACTATCATTATCTCCTTAGCGGTCCTTTCTTAGGTTTCCAGTGGTTGCAATCTTTTCCTGTGTGGGAATCAACTTCTAGCAAGTTATTCGGCCTTCGCTACAGACCTAAAATTAGAACCTTTGTTTTCCCCCTTACGTGGACGAGGCTCTCTCAAGATGACGTGCAATGTTGTGGCAAGCTAGATTGATCTTTTTCCTAGAGAAAAAAAAAGGAATTTTCACTTTATTTTTTAACACGAAAGAATTATTAGAAAGAAAGATGGTTCTTTGCAAACATATGGATGTAACCAAAAATTTTAATATTGTACCGATTACTATATCGGGTTTAAGAATACTTAGGTTTAACTGGATCTATTAGAGTTCATCTAATTTTAAAATATACATATAATATTTTAGATGACATTGAAAATATTGTTGGGATCAATATCGAATTACGTACCAATCAAAAAACTATATTTTTGTTGATAAGAAAATACTCTTATATTGAAAAAAACACAAACTCTCATTTTCTTCTCCACACAACCTTTTCAAACTAAATTCTGAATTCTTACAATGTAGAAGCTTTGTTTCTTATTTTTCTCTCTTATTTTTTCTTGTGTATATCACACAATGAGAGGGGGTATTTATACTAACTCAAGATCAATACAAACCACAAAAACACACCTAACACATACCTAACATTGATTTCTACATTCAACAAAAACCACACCTAACATATATTTAACATTGACTTGTAATTTATCATGTGTAAAATATTGGAAGCTTCTTTAAATTAAGCTTTATTGTTTTGGATTAAGTTTTATAAAAGAAGTTTATATTTCAATACTTCCCCTTAAACTTGTTTTACAATGCCAAGTGCGTATCTCAATCTGATAAAATTTTCTTTCTTCAATGGCTTAGTGAAGATGTCGACAATTTGATCTTGAGACTTCACATATTCCAGGTTCACATCTTATTTCGTAATGCATTCTCTTATGTAATGATATCGAGTATCGATGTGTTTACTCCGATCATGATACACTGGATTCTTGGCTAAAGCTATTGCTGACTTGTTATCGACACGAATCTCTGTTGGTTCCATTTGTGACATGTTCAATTCCTTCAATAAATTTCGGAGCCAAATTGCATGACTAACACATGTTGTAGCAACAACATATTCAGCTTCACATGTTGAGAAAGTGACAATTGGTTGCTTCTTTGACATCCAAGTGAAAGTGGTGTCTCCTAGGAAAAACAGAAAACCAGTTGTGCTTTTTCGATCATCGTTATCTCCGGCCCAATCACTGTCACTATATCCAACGAGCTTGCAATCATAAGAAACTGAATAATATATGCCAAAATCTATTGTACCTTTGAGATAGCGAAAAATTCTTTTTGCAGCCTTAAAATGAGTAGTTGTTGGAGTCTCCATGTAACGACTCACAAGTTCTGTTGCGTAGAGAATATCGGGCCTTGTACAAGTTAAATATCACAAACATCCAACTAGACTCTTAAAAAGAGTTGGATCTTCCTTTTCTGCTTCATCGTCTTTGAACAACTTGATTCCACACTCCATCGGTGTGCTTGTTGGGTTGCAATCATCCATCTTGAATTTCTTGAGGATCTCCTTTGTGTAGCTTTCTTACAAGATAAAAATCCCATCTTCCATCTGGTTGACTTCAATGCCGAGGTAGTACGCCATCAATCCAATATCTGTCATCTCGAACTCCATTGTCATTTCCTTTTTGAAATCTTTGAACATGCTAGGGCTGCTTTCAGTGAATATCAAATCATCCACATACAAGCACATGATCAAAACATCTCCATCTTTGATTTTGAAATAGAGGGCATGTTCATATAGACATTTGATAAAGCCATTATGATGAAAATACTTGTCAATTCTGCTATTCCAGGCTCTGGGAGCTTGCTTCAATCCGTAGAAAGCTTTCTTCAACCTCAGAACTTTGGATTCTTGTCCATTGACTTCATAGCCTGGTGGTTGCTGAATGTAGACTTCCTCTTCAAGAACTCCATTTAGAAAAGCAGACTTTACATCCATCTGGTAAATCTTCCACCTATTTTGAGCTGCTAAAGAAATAATCAGTCACACAGTTTCTAAGCGTGCAATAGGAGCAAATACCTCATCATAATCAATTCCAGCTTTTTGACTGTAGCCTTTGGCAACTAGCCTTCCTTTGTGCTTTTCGACTTCTCCTTTTGCATTCTTCTTTGTTTTGTAAACTCATTTGACACCAATTGGCTTGTGTCCTTTTGGAAGAGGAACGAGTTCCCATGTGTCATTCTTTTCAATGGCTTTGATTTCATCATCAATTGCATTTCTCAATTTTCCATCTTGCGCAGCTTCTTGGAAGTTCACTAGTTCGCAATCAGCAAAAAGGCAAAAAAGATTGATATTTTCATATCGATCAGTTACCTCATAGAGATCTGCAAGACTTCTTATGTGTTCTTCATTTCTTTCAGCTAGGAAAGATAGCGGTGAGTTTCTTTCATCACTTTGTATTGGTGAGGCAGGTGGTGTTACGTGCTCTTGCTGATGTTCACCTAATTGCTCCACCGGTGTTTGTTCTATTTCATCAATCTGAGGAAAGAAATTGAATTCCTCTGTAGAAGAGTTGAACTCCCATTCACCTTCTTCATCGAACATCACATCTCGACTGATCACAATCCTCTTGTTGTTTGGATTGTATAGTTTGTACCCTTTTGAATGAGTAGAATAGCCGATGAAGATATATCTTTCACTTTTGTCATCAAGCTTCGTTCTTCTTTCATCTGGTACATGAACATGGGTTACACTTCCAAATACTCTAAGATGAGAAATTCCGGGCTTCCATCCACTCCATGATTCTTGCGGTGTCTTTCCCCAAACACTTCTTGTTGGAGATCGGTTGGACAGGTAGACTGCTGTATCCACTGCTTCAGCCCAAAATTCTTTCGGCGAATGTTTGCTTTTGAGCATGTTTTGTGCCATATCAAGGATGGTTCTATTTTTTCTTTCTGCAACACCATTTTGTTGTGGAGATCTTGGAACAGTGAGAAAACGTCGAATTCCACTTGTTGCACAAAGCTCTTGGAATTCCTTTGAAGTGAATTCTCCTCCACGATCTGATCTTAATGCTTTAATCTTCCAAACACTTTCATTCTCCACAACGGCTTTGAATGTCTTGAATGCTTCAAAGAGTTCTGATTTCTGCTTCAAGAAGTATACCTAAGTTTTTCTTGAAAAGTCATAAATAAAAAGAAGGAAGTAGTTATTTTTACCGAGAGAGCTTGGAGTAATTGGCCCACACACATCAGTATGAATAAGCTTTAATGGCTTCTTGGCTCTTGATTCTGATTCCTTGGGAAAACTATTTCTGAACTGCTTTCCAAGTAAACACCCTTCACAAAACTGATCTGGATGTTTGATGCAAGGTAGTCCTCTTACCATTTTCTTCTTTGATAATAGTTCTAAGTTTCCATAGTTGAGGTGCCCAAATCGAAGATGCCATAACCAAGATGCATCTTTGTAACAAGCTTTCAAACACTTTGCAACATCATTTTGAATATTCAAAAGAAACAATTTATTCTTTGACATTTTTATTTTGGCAATTAAATCTCCTTTGCCATTTTTTATAAAGAGACAAAAATCTTTCGAGAAAAACTCATAACCTTTTTCTAAGAGTTGACCCATACTCAAAATGTTGCATGTCATATCAGGCACATGATAGACATCAGAAATTAACTGATGACTACTATCTTTAGCACGAATAAGGATGTTACCTTTTCC
>JAVDBV010085704.1:0-11972 GCA_032619315.1 Piper longum | reverse complement strand
ACCGCCGACCGAGTGCACAACCACCGACCGAGTGGCACAACCACCGACCGAGTTGCACAACCACCGACCAAGTTGCACAACCACCAACCGTGTGCACAACCACCGACCGAGTTGCACGACCGCCGACCGAGTGCACTACCGCCGACCGAGATGCATTACCACCGACTAGGTACGCACTACAGCCGTCCGTTTTTTTGCTCGTCCGCAGGCCGAGTAGATTAGTTAGAGCTTAATAGGGTTGAAGTTAAGGAAAAAGACATAGCTATAGTAGTATTAGCAGAATAGAGGGGAGTTAGGAATACGGAGGTTATTTTGATGAGATTACATAGGATCCGAGCTCACGAGCTCTCTTGCAACTGACACCCTTGGGTTTGGTGTATATTGCAAGATAATGCTATTAGACACTTTTAGCTTCAGTCTCATGGTGATGTGCATGGACAGAGTTAGAACATAATAGTACGATGTCCAGATGGGACATCCACAGTGACTCGATTGTTAAGATAGCTTGATAGGCATTTATGAGCAACAACCGACATACATAGATTAGGATGGTTAGTAGGTGGTGACACATGTAGTTTACCTTTTTTGGGATTGGCTAGCTAGCGAGAGGAATTAGACTCGTATTAGATTATGGGGCATAGATAGAGGGTTCAGCGAGGGAGTGTTCTTTAGAGAGATAGTGATTCCATTGTGCTTCGCCAGCATGATTAGGTCCTTACCTTGAGACATAAGATTGAGCCTTGCCCTAAGCATAGAAGTACCTCCACGGTACTGATTAAGGTTTGCAGTGCAAGTCGATATTGGTAGATCGATTTTACGATGACAGACCTTACCCCAGCTTGAGGATGATACAGATAGGGATTTCAGAGAGAACAAACCATGCCGATCAAATGGAGCAATACCAATGTATGCTCATTTTGATTGATAGCCTTGCTTGAGAGTCTACCACAACGGTAGTAGTCATGTGAGTCAAGATTAGTACTACAAATCGGTACGGGATGGCAGGTCACACACCACTAAAGAGCGGACGAGATGCGTGTTGAACCTCATATGAGTCCCCGTAGACTCGAGGTAAGACAATGGTTCTTTGGGTCGTTTGAACCCCGCCCGTTTAGAAGTGCATGACTAGTACGGTATCGAGAAACATGTGCCTACTGTTAGCTGATTGAACTAGATCCACGTAGGAGCCGTTTCTGAGATGCGTCATTGATTGACTATTTCACAGACTGATCACTTGTGGCATAGTAAATCATGGTGACTTAGAGACAAGTCCATAGACCTACCGATATTTTTGGCCACCTAGTATGCTACATAGGGATTTTTTTTCCCCTGCCACTTATATGATACCATAACCTTACCAGAGATCAGAGTGACACACTTATGTAGCAGGTTTTTCTTAGCCGAGTGGACTTCCACAATTTATCTGATGTCAGTTCCCACATGTGAGGTTGAGATAGAACCTAGTGAGAATTCTTGAGCAGTGTGACTAGATTTTTAACGAGACTCCGTTTCTTTTCCTATAACCCAGATATATCAGACATGGTAGAGAGTTCCACGTGACTATTTTCACTCAACCCTTTGTATGTATCAGTTTTACTATCAGTTAGCCAAATGTTTGAGATGAGTATACATTGACCAGGGCACACGTCACGGACCAGATGCAGACGCTACGACTCTATGCAAAGTATGTTACCATACTCCTTGAGGCACACTGTATATGTACAGGTGTTCTCACCCCCAGTCGACACAGAGCTCCGTTTAGAAATAGTTAGCGGTTGCATAGGTAGCCACAAAGCCATAGTATACAATAGAGTCATAGCAGTCGTCCTTGTTCTCTTATAGAACAAAGAGAGATACTTGACTTTGGACCGAGTTAACTAGGACCCAGTGAGCGGTCCAGTTCCTTATACAGGGACACCTGAGAGTTAGACCTAGATTGGCAACAATGAGCTGCACAGCTCATTAGGTTATACACTGTACTTAGCAGGAGACCCATAGCAGACCTTAGTATGACTGTAGGACCTAGAATAGAGTCCTGTGACTACATGTATTCAGTCCAACGCCGATCGCTCCTGGCTGAGTTGTGGTACTCAAAGCGAAGCCATGAACAAGATCTACAAACCCAAGCCAATTACCACCGGATTTTGTTGCTACAGTCGCTGGGATTCTGCCAGTAACCTGCCAATCCGATAAGGGAGAAGACAGAAAACAGAGCATCACAGAGCAGAAAACAGTCATGAAGGCGGATCTTCGCGGTGGTTTTCCGAAAAGATCCGGTCGTTCCCGGCCCTGAAGTGGTGACAGAAGTGAATTTAGCAAGGTTTTCTATAAGTCTGGGTTGATTACTGCCGGATTTCGTCACCGTCATCGCCGGAGAAAATTCGGAAAGCAGTCCACATAATCAGAAACAGCAGGAAACGGAAGCGAATAGCGGACTTAGTGGATTATATTCCAAGAAATGTAGGTCGTTCCCAGCTTGAAGAAGGTGACAGAAGTGAAGTTAGCAAGGTTTTCTACAAGTCTGAGTTGATTCCTGCCGGATTACATTGCTACAGACTCCTGGAAAAATTCAGTAAGTGACCCATCTGATCAGGAACAGAGCGGAAACTGCAATGAACAGCGGATTTCGTGGATTATTTTCCGACCAACGCTGGTCATCCTCGGCCCCAAGACGGTGACCAACATGAAGACAGAGATGTGGACTCGAAACCCAAACTGAGTTTCACCAAGGTTCGTCACTTTAGTCGCCGGGAAAATTTCAGAAAGTGACCCATCTGATCAGGAACAAGGAGCAGAAAATAGCAATGGAGATCAGGGTTCACGAAGATTTTTTGACCAACGCCAGTTGTACCCGGCTCCAAGACGGTGACCAACGCGAAGACGGAGAAGTGGTCTCGAAACCCAAACTGAGTTTTGCCAAGGTTCGTCACTGTAGCTGCTGGAAAAAAATTGCAAAGGGGAGGAGCTGCTGTCTGTGAAAAGTCGACATTGCTGAATACTTTGAGGATTATTGGTGTAACTGATCGTGCCCGAAGTGCTGTTTGTAATCCAGCCGTGCTCTTCCATCAGACAAGTTCATCTCAGGACCGGTCTTGATTTAATTCGGATCAACTTAAATTTCAGTTCAAGATATATTCTCCTACTACAAGTGGCTTGAAGCTTTGCAATAGATTTTCCCCATCATGGTGTTTGAGTTGGGTATATAGATTTGAGGAATTAAAGTGGCAAAAACTCCTTTGGGTGTTGTGTGATTCTATCCCCTTTTGTTTTATTTTTCTATGAACTATTGAGTTCATATGCCTATTTGATATAATACTTATTTTTATTTTGGACCAGTAATTAGTTACTCTATGTTTTCTTTTCAATATTTATGTAGGTGGTGTGCCTAGGGTGTCACTAGTCAAAAGGGTGCTAATGTCTTTACACATTCACATACTCCCGTCAATCTATTTGTGTCGATTTGTGATTTTATTTTCTTATCTAACATCTTTACTTATGACTTAGTATAATGATGTATTCACATCTTATGTTGGGAACTTTTTTTTTCTAGTAATTTATAATATTTTGGATAATATTTTTATTTCCTTTGTTTCTGTGCTTGTTGTGGTTGTGGGTAGTGGTTGTCTTCAATCCATAATACCAAGTAAGTTTAGATCTTAGTGGGTTCATGGGTGTAGTCTTCCACGTAATTGGGTTAAGATATAACAATATTAATTAATATAACATTTCGGTTCGATTCAGGATTGAATCAGGCATGAGATGTTAGAGTCCATCATGAAAATCAATAATCTATTTTGCTAAACACTTAAGTTCAACTGGTAGATTGATTTATGTGGGGCCAAACATGTTCAAATAACCAAATGTTTAAATTAGACTTAAGAATCTATTTTGTTCAATCATTATGCACAAGGTTGTTCAAGTTTTTCTGTTTAAGATTTGTGTATGAAAATTGTGGTAGTATAGTTGTTTTAGTTTAGTTGGAGGGTGTTTAACAAAGAAGTGGAGAAGGAAGAAGTTTATAGGGTAAAAGGAGATCACCGAATTGTAACGTCCAGTAATTTTAATTGCTTTTATTTGATATTATTTTGAAAATTTTAAATGGACATACTTAGTATTTTTTTTTTGGGATAAATTTGTTCTTTGTATTTTGAACATATTATGGTAAGTGATACATTGAATAAATATAGAAAATGGTATGCTATACTTTTTATGGGGTGGAAGATTGAAGCATATTGTGAAAGAAGTGATGAATGTCAATTGGTCAAAGGAAATTTTATGAAACGACTAAATGATCAAGGCAATTGTCTAAACCAGCACGAGGACGCGGTCAAGTTTTGACCAACTCAAAATTTTTGGTTGTTACTTGTTGGATTCTTTGGATAATAATGATTTTAATCTTATAATGATCTAAGGGGTCGTTTTAGAGGAACCAACATTAGAAAAGGTTACCCGATTAACCAGTAAAGGCCGAATTTGCTGAATATAGTTAACAATCAAACCTTGGTAATCTTTACAGTTTAACTAAGGGTTAGAACGTGCCGAGGGTTTGGTTGACAATTGTAAAATGTTGGAGGATAATTATGGAAAGGGAATAGTTATGGTAAAAGTATATATACACGTTATAAGGGAATTTGGTTCTTTTATTTTTTGGGAAAATCCTAAGTGCCGTTTCTCCTTCTTCCCTGAATGTGGTACTTCTCTCCTTCCATTTTTTTGGCATTGTTATTCATTATTTTTGGGATTATAACGATTCTAATTCATCCCCAATTGAAAACAACTGAAGAAGATATTTGTAATTCAACTTTAACATAGCTAATTAATGCACCATGAGCATATTCATGTTGTGTTTTGTGTGGATCATTGATGAGCATGTGTATTCATGGTAATCATTATTAATATGATTATTTAATGTATGTACATAATAATTTGGTCCATGAACATGATTATGATGTAGGCAGTTTGATTAAACAATGTAGATATTGATTTTGGGTTATTTGATGCATAAAAGAATAAGTTGAGTAAAAATTAGAAAAGAACCTACTCTTAATTGTCAAGAAACAATCTTCAATCTTAGTTTTAATGTAAATAAGAGGTGTATAAAGTTTCATCACATTTGGAATATATTTATATAATTTCTTGCAAAACCTAGGTGAATTGTGAGAATTGCTTAACTTGATTACAATTTAATGACAAATAATTGTAGAGTCCACAAAATTGAAAATACTTTTAGGGGAACATCATAAAACATAATAAGTAGTGGTAAAACTTTCATATTGTTTTGAGTTTGTTTAGCCCTTGAACAAAATTGTAAAAGTCAAAAAAAATTGGGGCGCTACACGCAAGGCCAGGGCACTAATGCAACAATGCCGCGACCCTAACATGAATAAGAAAATGAGATGATGCAATGTGTGTCTCTAAAAGCTGAGAGTTGTAGCGTAGCAGCTCTCGCTTGGCATGAAAATAATAAAAGTCTAGGCCTACACATGAATAGGAAGTCTATGTATCCCAGCGCCACAATGCTAAAACCTGTGAGTGCCGCAGTGCTAAAGGTATGCACCGTAGTCCTCATACCTATTTTAAATTTGTTGTTTATTTGATCTTTGATCTTTATGTATGCTTCATGAATGATTGTTTGAAGATTTCATGACATTAATATAATATTAAATACACATTATGATGATGTTCAACATGTTAAATGAGTGGTGAAATCAATTGTGGTCATGATATATCATGGATGCATATATGTACATTCTAAACAAGGTGTGATATATAGTATTATTTTATTGCTTAGACAAGGAAGGCAATATCTGAGATGTTCTATAAATTCTATTTTAATTTCTTTTATTTTATGTTATTGGATAATTTAGATGGACATATTAAGTATTTTTTATGGGCTAAATTTTTCTTTATATTTTATGAATATTATGATATGTTATAGCTTGAATAATTATGGTAAATGGTTCGTTATACAATGTATGGGGTAGAAGAACGAAGCCTAGTGTGAGAGTGGAATATAGCAATCGGTTGGAGAAAATTTCATAAAATAGGTAAACGGTCAAGGGAATTGTGCAAACAGATAAGTGCAAATTGTGAGGTTTGGACCAACTACATTGATTTAGATGTTTACTTGTTGCATTTTCATTGTTCAATGTTGGTTTTTCACTTGTAATGGTCTCAAGGGTGTTTGAATGAAAACAACATTGAGAAAGGTTTAATCGAGTAAGAGGTAAAGGCAGAATTGGTCAAATATAGTCAAATATAGTTAAACAGTTAAACTTTGGTGACCTTTAAGGTTGAACTAAGGATTAGAACATGGCTAGGTGTTTTTCCTAGGTTAGTAGGAGGCTTCTAGGAGGTTGAACGGTAATTACAAATGGGAGATGTGCAACGACCCGCCATTTTTCACAATAGTGTGGGCCTAACTGGCCGGGTGTTACTTAAAAATCAAACCACAAGTATGACTCATTCAAAATAACTTTGTTTTAAACAAGACATAATAATAATTGTCCCACAATCTTAGACCGTTTCCCAAAGTCTTTTTATTATGAGGGGAGGCACTCTGCTACACTCTTATTATTATTATTATGCGGGGAGGCATTCCGCTACACTCCTATTATTTTTATGCGGGGAGGCACACTGCTACACTCTATTCATTATCATGCGGGGAGGCACTCCGCTACACTCCATTTATTATCATGAGAGGAGGCACTCGGCTACACTCCATTTATTATTATGTAGGGAGGCATTCCGCTACCCTCCATTTACTATTATGTGGGGAAGCATTCCGCTACCCTCCATTTATTATTATGCAGGGAGGCACTCCGCTACACTTCATTTATTCTTATGCGAGGAGGCACTCCACTACACTCCACTTATTATTATACGGGGAGGCACTCCGCTACACTCCATTCACTATCGTGCGTGGAGGTATTCCACTACCCTCCATTTATTATTATGCGGGGAGGCATTCCGCTACACTCCATTTATTGTTATGCGGGGAGGCACTCCGCTACACTCCATTTCTTATTATGCGGGGAGGCACTCCGCTACACTCCATTTCTTATTATGTGGGGAGGCATTCCGCTATGCTCCATTAATTATTATGACTAAAATCTTGGCCACGTGTCAGACTGAGTCAATTCCTTGACCCCGGTTGCACACGGTGCATGGTGGTCAAATCTAGGCTCAGGCCGACCAAGGCTGACAAAAAGGAATATACAACATTTCGATAATTATACGGACCTGGTTTGTAGATAATCTCGCACTGCGACCACGATCCTAATCTGAATGAAAATATAAAATTATGCATAAGTATAATTTTATTTGAATAAAAAATGCATGCAATACATGACTAATATAACTATTAAATTTCGTCAATATATAATATGCCACATTAAATATTTAATTTTCAACAATTCTAATGATATAATTAATTATTCATGTGACATAATCATTTAAGTCCTTTTTAGCATTTTAAATTCATTATCCCCATTACAATTCTCACTTGACAATTAAGAAAATAATTAATAATTAATACCTAATAATTAATTACTATTATTGGTATATTCCCTAAATGATTTGTATTATCATAATGTAAGGATATTACTAATACAATAAGTTTAAATTATTTAATTTAATAAAGGTTCTATTTTTATACAACTATAACTTATTAACTCCTCAATTTAATTTAACCGCTTTTAACAAGCCGATTAATTATTAACCGTTTATCATTACCAGAATTTTATTAATTATCGTAATTTCATGTAATAATTTATTAAATTATTATTTTAGCCACTTAATTTGTATCTCATTAAATTAATTATTTTTAAATATTTATTTCGAGTTGATATTATTTTTTTAACTTGAACCGGTGTCAAATGAACCATATTTACGAAACTGTCAACCCAAAATAGAGTTGTAATCAAGTATTTTCTGACACACTGTTCATGACTGTCCGGCCACCACTGGCCACGCTAACACTATGAATCGACTCAACTCTACACCATCTACGATCTCGATGAGGACGTTTAGCCACTAATGTCGTGATCTGGCCGCAATCATTGCCCGAAGTCATCAATTTGATCACGGTCACGATTGCGCTTCGTTCGCCTCCGACCGCCACCGACTAGCTCCACCGTGCTTCCATGGTTCCTACCTGACCACCCCCTGCCACTTTCCGGCCACGGCGACACCGGAATCGGTTAATTATAGTAATTCGGCCATTTTCGCCGCCGCCCATTCCGTCGCCGATTCCACCGCCGGCGAGCTCCACCGCTCTGATCAGATGGTCGTTTGGGAACCTTCGACCCTTGAGGTATCTTTCCCAACCAGATTGCAACCCATTCGCTACCCTGGCTGTCGGATTTCTTAACCCACCATCGTCACCACTGTTCATGTCGCCATCTTTGTCTCAAACTTCCGGCTTGTCAGCCATGAACGACTTATAGTTTGTATTTTTAGTTTACTTCTTTTCTTTCTCATCGATTTGAGATTTAGTTGTTTCTTATTGATTTAAGACTTTAAATCTAATTTTTTTATAATTCTTTTATTGTCAATTTAACATATGCCGCGCATGGAAATTAAGAAGAAAAATGGAAGAAAAATTACCCGAACAAGGAGGAAGACGATGCCAATCTAAAAGAAGAAATAAAGATGACGTCCGCCCCCTTTTTCCTCCATTTTATAATGATAAAAAATGACGGTTAGGGTATGTGGAAGTACCCTATCACCGTAATTCTTGTAACCGGGTAATTGGGTAATCGACATGATTCACTTAACCATTTAAATGGTTACACGGTATGGTTCACTTAACCAGTTAAATGGGTAAATAGTATGGTTTACTTAACTGGTTAAACAAGTAGATCATACTTAACCAGCTAACGATAATTATTTAAAAAAATAAATTTTTCCACGTTTGATCCCACCGCTTCGAACGTTATTATTATTTTATTTTTATTTTTTTCTGGGTCTTTACAAGATGCTAGGGTAGGATTATATAAACAGCTTAAGAGGGGATTTGACCCTTTTCTATTCTCAAAACCAAAGGAGCCATCTCTTCCTCTTCAGTGAACGTGACAATCCACTCCTTCCCTTGTTCCTGCATTCTTCTTTATCATTTTAGGTAGTAAGAAGAGTTCGAAGTAATCCCCAATCGGGAACAACGGAAGAAGAGGTTAGTAATAAACTTTAACATTCAAGTGCATATTCAGTTTGTGTTTTGTGTGAATCATGTATGAACCTATGTAGTCTTGGTTATGCATTGTTGATATGATTATTTGATGCTTTTACATCATAATTGAGATCATGAACTTGATTATGATGAAGGTAGTTGGGTTAAACAACATAGATACCGATTTTGTATTGTTGAGAATTGCTTAACTTAGTTCCACTCTAATCGATTGTGGGATCCCTCAATTTAGTTCCACATCTAATACCTACCGGGCTAAGATCTTGTTTATAAATAGGAATGTACTATAGATCTTTAACTTAGGTTAACCCTTTTAAAGAAATGACTTAGGCCCATTACGTTGTACTTTGGGCCGGGTCGTTATACGGAATGCCATAAAAGATGATAGGAAGTGAAGGAAAAGCTCCATTAAGTTTGGACTTCGTATGACCCTGAAACAAAATCATAAATGTAAAGTCCATAAAAAAAAATAGATATATTCGACTTAGTCGGGGATGGATCGAACGTTGGAAAATTATTATGATTAATTATATTATATTCTCTACCAGGTTAATTCTACCCGGTTACCCACATAAATGAAATACGGATTTTTGGGTATTTTTCACTTTCCCTAGCCGTCCACGTCTTCCCTAGATTCACTATATTATTTTCCCAATTTAGATCTCCTACGATTTCATTGAGTTGATGCCGCCGCCGGAAAGTCTAGGCCTCACCCCTGGCCACCACACCGGCACCCCCATGACCGCCTTGTTGCCAACTTTCTAGCCGTACCTGTCATCACCACCGGTGCCATTGCAGTCACTGCCTATGACGGAGTTTTTGGAGGCATTTTATGCCACCGCAGCCACCGTTTTGGACTATTTTCCATCATCGGTGAGCTACCAACTGCCGATCTGACCACCCCGATGGCTTCCTCTCATCTAGATCGACATATTAAAACCACCCATGACAATCGCTAACAAACCTAAGTAATAACCGAGATGGGATGGTGTGCCACTTATGTGTCATGCTAGGTGCACGTGACACCTAAACCAATGAGCATATATGGGACGCCTTTACAATCAAGGGTGTTATCTATGTAGTATGAGTGATATGGGACACCTGTGCGATATGGATAACAGTGTCATGGGACAGTGTGCCCCACATTAGCTATGCATGTGAGTGGTAATGCTTGAAAAAATAAAATAAAATAAAATACTAATGAACAATAACAAAGAAGAAATTTCGATGTTTTAGATTGCAGGCTCTCATAGACAGATAAGCCGATCTACTCCGTCAAATTTGAATAGGGAGAATGTATTGACTCAGATCCTGACGGACGTACAGGGTCTAGCGCAGGATTCAGAAAATACAATTTCATGGTTCAGAATATTGTTTAGCAGTTACTGGGAGTGGTAGCAGGGAATGGAGCCTTAAACTCGGTAGTGGGTCCTAGAAACACTCAGATGGTGATCAAGGGAGTGCCCAAGGGCAGGCAGAGTTAGCTGACCCGGGCGAGCGAGGGTAGCTTCCAAACCCGGTGCCACTAGTAGTCCAACAAGTGTTGCCATTAGCTGTTGATGAGAGTGATCGTTACACTGTGGAAAAGTTTAGAAAGAATGGGGCTGAAATATTTGTTGGAGAGACTGATCAAATGAAGGCGGAGAATTGGATAGACATTACCGAAAAAGCTTTTAGGGCTCTATCTGTGCCCCACCGCCATCAAGTGAATTTGGCAACAAGCATGCTTCATGAGGAAGCATCTTACTAGTGGAAATCTATGGAAAATACTACATTCCATCAACGTGAGATGTCACCGATCTCATGGGTAGAATTTGTAACAGCTTTCAATGGATAGTACTCTCCTAAGTCTGTTATCCAAAAGAAAGCATTGGAATTCGCCACTCTGGCTCATAGGGAGAATTCGGTCCAAGAATATGCCAAGAACTTCTTACAGATGGAGTGATTTGCACGTGGGATTCTTGCAACTGACAAGGCTCGAGCGGACAAATTCTTTTGGGGGTTGAAGCCAGAGTTGAGGAGTAGGGTTGCTATGGCACCAAGGAGCATTATAACCAAGGTGATCGATGCAGCCACTACTCATGAGTTGGCATTCGAGTATGACTGTGCACAGAAGCAGGGGACGGCTACTACACAACACAACAATGCCAACCATGCTAGTAGCCAAAACTGGTAAGCAGGACACCATTAGTAGAACTACAAAAGGAACATAGATGGGAACCTTAAAAGGAAATGTAAAGACCTAGAAAAAAAATAAAATAAAATAATAATAACGATCGAACGTGGGAAAAAAAATTTTTATTTAAAATAATTATCGTTAGCTGGTTAAGTATGATTTACCCATTTAACCAGTTAAGTGAACCATACCGTGTAACCGTTTAAATGGTTAAGTGAATCATGTCGACTACCCAATTACCTGGTTAATGGAATTATGGTGAAAGGGTGCTTCCACTAACCCTAGCCGTCATTTTATATCATTATAAAAATGGGGTAAAAAGGGGGGGACGTCATCTTCATTTTCCTTCGGATTGGTGCTGTCTTCCTCCTGGTTCGGGTAATTTTTCTTCCCTTCTTCTTATTAATTTCCTGGCATATGTTAAATTGACAATAAAAATTGATAAAAACTGAGATTTAATGTCTTAAATCAATAAGAAATAATTAAATCTCAAATCGATGAGAAAGAAAAGAATTAAACCAAAAATACAAACTTTAAGTCATTCATAGTCGACAAACGACATGAACAGTAGTGACGACGGTGGGTGAAGAAATCCGGCCGGCCGGGGCA
>JAVDBV010085703.1:0-27628 GCA_032619315.1 Piper longum | reverse complement strand
TGGCTGCGATCACAGCCGATGATGTCACCACTCCCAACAGTAATTTCCCCACTTTTGACCTTTTTCTTGCCAGCCGGTAGCTGGACTTTGTCGATCGCTCCGACCACCGTGTTCCCCATCGCTTGGGCCATCAATCCCTATAGGCGGTGACCCTAGCCTCGCCTCCGTTAGTGCTTTTCGGTGACGGGCATGCTGCCAGATGTCGTGCTTGTTTGCCACCATTTGCATCTGCTTGCCCGTGTCATATTCGTCTAGCCAGCGTCCATGTTTGCTGGCCCATTTCCATGTTCGCGTCCACAAGTCTAGACTTGTCCGTGACTTGGCTCAATTGACCGAGTTGCCCAGCTCGCCCAGGAGGTCGACTCGGTCTGAATTGGCTAACTTGCCCGAGTTTACTTGGTTTGCCTTTTTTAGCCATTTTCAGTCTATTTTATATTTTCGACCATTTTTTATAATTCAAGACTCCTTACATTAATTTAGAAGGATATTCACATTATTCAGCATATTTTGATGTTACTAGTGGTTTTCTTTATTTATTCTTTATTATTTATTTCTTCTTTTTTATATATGTGACAAGTAAAATGCATGTTCGTATGATTATTTATTGTTATCAATGATATATTTACTTATTAATATTAATCTTATCCATGTTTACCAATTTTTATTTATTTATTTATTTATTTTGCATGTGCACAAGTTTTTATTTATTTGTGTTTAATTACATATTCATGTGTTTGATAATTATATTATTATTCATGATTAATTACTTTTAACTATTTATTCATTTAATTATGTAATGAATTATTTATTACTTATTCATTTATTTATTTGTTTACTAACTCGTGTATGCATTGATATTTACTCGAGCTTAGTCGTATACTTATATAATATAACTATGTTGTTATTTTATGGTTAGTGTATTATTTATTTTCATGTATTTATCATTTTATCCACTTATTAACTAGTTTATTTATTTAATATTTTTATCATTTATTATGTCTCAATTTACGTGCCAAGTGTTTAGTTGTTTATTCATTTGTTTTGCATTGTACGCGATTGAGTTGTTGTTATAATTGATGTGAGCACACACCACGCTCATGCATTATATAGAGTTAGTCTTTTACTTAGTAATGGGTTCTGATGTAAGTTCTGTAGTCCGAATTTGCTGTAAATGTACCGATGTGCTTGAAGCTTGAATCACATGTACACTAGGACTCTTCTCAGACTTATTGCGTTATTCTATTGTGGATTTGATTCCAGATCACATGATGTGTTAAGTGGTTATTTTATCGGACTCCACTTAACACGGGCTATCTAGACGTATTTTACTTTCATGATTATTAACCCTCAAGGATGATATCTTGTTTTTGAACTTCACTTCACCTCAAGTTACTTTTGGGCCTACTTATATAATTCCCTTCCCAACCCTATATATAATTTTTATCGAGTTTTTCAATTAGCCAAGAGTTATGTATTTGACCTTGCATATACCGTGAACGGGTGCATATACATATCGCAGTGGGCTCTGAATTAGTGAGATGGCTATTCCATTCTTAAGGGATCCTGACATCTATATGTCTTTAGCCTCCTCATATTAGGAGAGGCGTGAAATAGACAGGTATTATTTTATATTGCACGTGTCTAGACTTGTGGTATCAAAGGATATTGAAGGTGAGAATACTCGGTCATTGTGCTCTTGTCTAGGAATTATATGAAAGTTTGGAAAGTGTTTAAAATATTTATTTTTTCCCGAGAGTGGGACCAGTATTGCCAAGAATGACATAGCATCAGTTCACAATACTGTCGAATCGATAACTTGTTGACTCCTCGTTAGGTACCCTTGAGAGTTAACATGGAGAATATATATATATATATATATATATAGTTTTCCTTTTTCGTGGAATATCAAATTCCACTTACCAGTTTATACTAGTTATTTTTCGAATAAATAACACTCGTTATTAATGTTTTTCTTATTATATATAGAGGTCTTGTTTTCCTATATGTTGGGTTGGCTTAATAAAAAGATAGCTACATGCTACACACACTTGTACTCAGTGCAACATTATTTTCTTTCATATTTTTTTATATATATTTGATGGGTTTTCATGTATACTTAGTAACGTTTTCCATTCTCAAGACGCTAAGAGGGTTATTTCGATCTAATTATCGTTCCAGTTTTACATATTAATAGATTTAGACATGACTTAATTCAATCATAACAATTCTAATTTTGTTCTTAGGTGAAACAAAATCGAGGTATTACATTGGATACATATGGACTTGCAGATATTCAAACATCACAGTTATGGAAATTATACATGATTTTATTATTAATATCTAAATATTATTATTATTATTATTATTATTATTATTATATGGTAGAATAGTTTTTTTCGTTTTCATTACATTTTAGTTTTTCCTTACACGTGGTTAATTTTAACCTTACATAATACATAAAAATTAATAAATATGATAATTACATGTAAGATAAGCAAGTAAAATCATGAAAATTTGATAAACATGGCATTTGTAAGATAAATATCAACTAACTATCAACTATTATATGTAAGATGATAGTTTTTTCTGCTATCATCACGTTTGAGAATTTTCTTGCTTGCAATTAATTCTTGCCCCACGTAATATATAAAAAAATTGAAAAATATGATAATCACATGTAAGATAATTATGTAAAATCATGAAAATTTGCTAAATATGAAATTCTGAAGATAGACATACAAAATCATGAAAGTTTGATAAACATGATCATACTTATAATAAGATAAAGTATGTAAAATTGATAAACGTGACACTTACCACACGAAAAATTAATAAATATAATATTCATGTATAAATTAAGTATATAAAATCTTTAAAAATTGATAAATATTGACCGTCATATAATAAATATACAAATCACGAAAATTTAATAAACATGTTTAGTACAAAAAATGATATGCGCGATATCCACATATAATATAAATATACAAAATTATTAAAAATTAATAAATAAGAGTATATCAACTTATAAAATAAATTTATAAGCATGTTAATTTGATAATATGAGCTTTGTTATTATTATTAATTAATTAATTTAATTTAATTTTAAATATTATTAATAAATATTTTTAATTAAATTTTATAAGTCAATCCGAATAGAATGCGACGTCCGATCCTCTCACTGCAAGGTTCTAAGAGTTGAACGCGGAGGAGAAGGCACGGCTTCTCCGGCGACGTCATGGAAGGTGGTCGACTCATCGCCGGTGGAGCTTTTCCAGCGATCCTCGTCTTCGCTCTCTCATTCTCTTCCTTCCTCTCACTCGGTTCTCCCTCCCCTTCTCCGATCGAGATTGTCAATGCCGAGCGTCGGGTTCGCTGGCTGTTCAATCCCTTTTTTTTTTTTTTTTTCTCTTTTCCTTCTTTAAATGATTTTGTTGTGTAGTTTACTGTGGTCCTGGTTTAGCTAACGGCTTAAGAATATTGTTTGAAAGTGAGCATTTTTTATGGTGTGGGTGTTGTTGATGGATCGGTTGTGACTTGGGGGAAAGTTGGGATTTGTTTTTTATATAGATATTTGGAAATTTGAGCTATTTTTGCTGATTTATGATCGAATTCGTGTTAGTGTTGGATGATGGTCTCCGCCGATCGATATTGTCAGATTTCTGTGATCCTGGTCTAGTTGACTGCTTAATAATGATGATGGTCTAGTTAACAGGAACGTTGGCGTTTTTGTTGATGTGGGTGTTGTTGATCAGGTGGTGATGAATTGGTTGTTTCTGTGGGAAAAGTAGGATTTTTATTTTGTTTGTACTAGGTGAAGTGCAATGATAATGGTTTCTTGGAATGAGATTGCTTAGTATCAGCTGCAAGAGCTGAAACGACAATATCAGCGATATGTAAATCTAGCCAGGCTGTACTTTTTTTGTTATTCGGACAAAATTGACCTCATCATCCAATTGTCCATGTAGTCTAAGGGCTTGCATTAAATTTAGTTGACATATACTAAAAGGAATTCAAGTAATTATACTACTTATTACTTATTCTGTTACTGATGTATGATGGAGTTAATTTGATGGCCGGACTGGCTCTTGCATATGTATCTTATTTTTCGTTCTTTTGTTTCTTGATTTTTCTGTTGTCCTGGTTTAGTTAACAGCTTAGACAGATTTTCTTTTAATGTGGATGCTGTTGATTTGAAGGTGATGGAACGATAGATGTGATTGATGCTCTTTGGGAATCTGAGTATTTGTTAGAATTGATGATGAGTTTTTGATTCCGATGTATGATGTTTTGAATTTGTCAGGTGTCAATTGTGAAGTTGATTGGATTGTCTACCTCTTCCATGTGTTTCTTCTTTTTTATTAGTTTCCTCTGATCCTTTTTTAGTTGATAGCTTAGGCTTACTATGCATGTTGTTGATTCTAAGGTGATAGATCAGTTACTTTTAGGGGAAAGTAGAATTCTTATATGTACTTGTTGAGACACATTTACTATTTTGATATTTGAGTAATTAAACTAATTGATGGTCAAATTTGTCTAATTGATGGACGATAATATGAACTTCTTGGAAATGTTGATTGGACTGTCTAGCTCTGGCATATGTTTGCCACTTTGTGTTTCAAATTATGGCTGTTATAGATTAATCTGGCTTATCTTTTGATGCAGGTTGATTTAACTTCTCATATTGTTCGGATCTACTTCACTTTAAAGGTTTGTCTGCTAGTCTTCTTTATATATTGACTTTCTATGTGAAATAATGCTTGCCATTCAATTGTAGTAAGAACTTTTTAGATGTCAAGCTAGATGAATTTGATTTTTTATTTTTCCATTTTTTTGTTTTTTTTTAAAAGCACGCCTTGTATTATCAGATATTATTGGTCAGAGTTTTTTCTTGGTACCCCGTGGTAGTGTACTGATTTAGTTTTGAAATAAACTGTGTTATGGCATCATGTGCTTTACAGGTTGAAAATACTGGATCATCACCTGCAGAAGAAGTTTTTCTCGCATTACCTCCATCACAGGCCAAACATCTAGCAGTAATAAAGGCTGCATTAGTTCAAGGAAAACGAAAAAGGAAAACTACGCTTACTGAACTTTCAGTAATCCCATCTACTTCCTCTGATGCTCCTGATGGCTCCAGTTCGTTCTCTATCACTTTATCAAAGCCTTTGGATATGGGACAAACTTCCACTCTGGAAGTGCTTTTGATATTGGCAAATTGCTTAGAGCCTTTTCCAGCTGAAATTAGCCAATCAGATCCTCAACTTGTATTCTATCATGATAGTGCATATATTTTATCTTCTCATAAGGTTAGAGAACAGATAACATATATTAGGACTCCTACGTCAAAGGTAGAATCTCATACAAGAATGGAGCCAACCAGCCGTTCGGGTACAGAACTCAAGTATGGGCCCTATATGGACCAAAAACCTTATTCTTTCTCGCCTATCATGGTACACTTCGAGAATAACCATCCATTTGCAGTTGTGGAGGAACTAGTGCGAGAAATTGTAGTGTCTCACTGGGGGAGTATCCAGGTTACTGAACATTTTCAATTAGTAAATGCTGGTGCCAAACTCAATGGGGTCTTCTCTAGGTTAGCTTTTTACACCATTTATATTGTTTTGTTGATAGATAATGTTGACAAAATTTTATGTGCTGCCAAATCAAAGCAATGAATATTGCTGAGATAGAAAAAAGGGTGTGCAATGATTTGCCATTTTTGTCCCTTTTTTTATTGGCGTATCACTGTCTATTTTTGGTTCTCTTAATTTTTTACTATCTGGATTTCACAGAGTTAAGGTTATATTTATTGCGTACTCCCAAAATATTCTTGAATAGTAAATGTAATTGATAAAATACAATAATCTATGCAGCTTTTGTTCTATTCTTCTTTGATGAATGCACACAGGGTAGAATACCAGTCAAAGCCAGCTGGCAGCGGCCCTTCTTCTTTTAGGCATCTTCTGGCAAGGCTACCACCACGGGCTGACTCTGTTTACTATCGAGATGAAATTGGTAATATATCATCCTCACATTTGCGAGGTGATTCGTCAAAGGTATACTTGTTTTCTTTGTGCATTATCAACTTACGAAGTTTTTTCCATACGAAAGCATAAATAGTTTCCTTGTTGTTAACCTTTCTGATTGAAAACTGTATCTAACTTTCAAGAAACCATTGTTTCATCAAATCTTTCCTGTTAAAAAGTAAGGTTTTATGATGAAGAAGATGTTGAGCGTCATCTTTTTTTCTCTTTGAATGGTTACTTCGGAAAAGTCATTTATCACCATAGGTTTACTATTAAAACAATATCTTAAGAGTAATAAGTTTGCTACTCATGATATCTGTAATGCACTCCAGTCTGGCTGGGATAATGCTTATATATGAATTAGCTTGGAACCATTTGGATATGTGGTAAGAAATTAATAATTTATGCTGGAAAGATTATCTTTTCTAGCAAGAAAGTATAGGCTCTTGAACCATTAGTTAACTTTGCGAGTTGACTTTAATTGTTGTGGCTTTTAATTTGCCTGGGGAAATGTTATTGGAATACACTTTAAAATTTCTTAAATATCAACCGTTTCCTGTTGCTTTCTCTGTGTTCTCATTTCTCAATTTGATAGAGATTTTAATTGAAAATGCCGTCCGTTAATGGTAAATAATTATGGTCTTGAAAGTCAATTATTTTCACTGACGTAGGATGCATCATTGAAACGTAATCTCCTTGGTCCTTTGTTACTTATCTTCTTTTTTTTTTTTTTTGTACAGACAGAACTTGAAATAGAACCAAGATATCCGCTGTTTGGAGGCTGGAAGTCTTCTTTTGTCATTGGATATAGCTTACCGTTGCAAGATTTTAATTTCAAGTTACTTGATGTATCTCAAGGTTTTGAAGGGAAGTTTTATCTCAACTTCAGTTTTGGATGTCCTCTTATTGAAACAGTGGTCAAGAAGTTAACTGTCAATGTAAGATTTATTTTTCTGAATTTTTTGATAACAAAAGTACACTTCGGTTGTTATTTTTAATGTTGATGTTTTTCATTTTTCATTTTGGTAAAGCTAAAAAAATATTTCAACTGTATTTAAGGTGGTGCTGCCCGAGGGATCAAAGGACGCTTCTGTAAGGGTTCCTTTTCCAGTAGAGCAGTGGATGGAGGTGGGCATAGGAACTTCTTTCTTTTGCCATACCCTAATGATATTGCCTGCTTATTAGAAACATTGAGCTTTATGAATTAAGTTCACTTTTTTTCATATATAAAGAAGGGCTTACCATTTTATACAGAAGTTGCTTTATTGTCACGTCCATGTTTCTCGTTAAATATTGGATTTTATATGAGCACACAAAATGTTTACTCAACAGTAAGAATTTTCCAGACTCTGGACAGTAAAATTTTCGATGATAGAAGTTTTCCATAGGCGTAGACAATAGAAATTTCAACTATATATGGATCTGTTTGGATGATGAGAGAATAAGAGAAAGTGATGTGAGAAAGAAAAAGAAATTAATTTTTCTTTCATTTTTTCTCGTGTTATATGCATCATAATCATTTCTCTCATTTCCTTGCATTTTTTGTGGGAAAATAGTTTGGGAAGAGGTTTTCCACCATGATGGAAAGTAAATTTCCTTTCTCGCATTTTCTTTCAAACAAGCAAAAATGTGAGAAGAGTGCTCTTTTTGCATACTTTCTTTCTCTTTCTCACAATCCAAACAGACCTATTGGAATTTCCAACAGTAGGATATTGTTTTATTAGGATATCTCTCCTATGTGCTTGTCGGAATAATTTTTTGTGCTAAAAGGCTTTGTTTATTGTGGATATTTTGCAGACAAAATATTCATACCTAGATGTTGCGGGGAGGACAGTAGTGGTTCTGAAAAAGGAGAATGTGGTTCCAGAGCATAATGTTCCTTTCCAGGTACTAGATAAAGCAATTTTCTCTTAAAATGAAACTAATCAGCTTACACTTGTTAAAACAGCCTGCCTCCACTTTTATCATGTACATACAGATGAAGCATCATGGTTGATAGCTGAATCAAACACCTTTTTGCCTGTCTGTTACAATTAAGTGTGTCATATCTTCACTCTGCTGATATGACAATGTCTTGAATTTTCCATTTCGCCATTTTCTGCTTTACATTAATAATTTCCATGAATAGTCACATTTTTTAACGGCACTTTCCTCTTGTTGTTTTCACAGGTTTACTACAAATACAATCTGTTTTACGCAATAGCGAAGCCACTCATGTTAGCATTTGCCTTTTCCTTGTTCTTTGCATCCTACATTGCTTACTTACATGTTGACCTCTCGATTCGAAAGGCCTAGAGATCATCCAAAGTTGGGTTTAAGCATCCCACATTTTTGGAGAAAAAACACATCTTGTAATCGTCACTCACTGACCTCTTTCTGAGTAGGACAGGTATATTATTTGGCACTGCAGCAGCTAATGCGCTGCAACTTCTTGCTCATTCTAAATTTGAATGGTTTAGTCATTTTGCTTTAAAGCTCAAAGCCCTTATGAAGTGGAACGTTTAATGTTTATTTCAACTTCAGAGTTGTGCGGACTATGGATAGATTTTGTAAACGAACCTGTCTGGGTGTTGTTTTAACAGATAGTTTGACACAAAATCTTGAGACATTCGACTCACAAAAATCTAGTCATGCTTCATAAATCATGCATAATCGAGCAAGTATATCATACTATTATGTTTACCTTTCAAGATAAATTTAGTTTCGGTAAAATTCAGCATTATCACTAGATATTAGTGAACTGATTGTATTTTCAGAGGAGGCCGTCAAACTGCACCATGAATCCATGATTGATTCATTTACAAGAAAGATTAACGGGCCCGTACTGGTCAAACCGACGACTTGATCTTGCTCTATCCATGGCATTTCGTAATTCTTAGAAACCACATAACGGAGATAGGTCATAGATCTGCATCATGTAATACCTTTATGCTCTGTTAATTGTTTGTCATCATCCCGACTCACGTAGAGCATAATGTTCTTATTGGGTACTTACATTATCTCAAGTCCCGATCTATGAAGCTTCCCTCACTAACTCTCAATTGTTGATAATCTAATATCCAATTTGTTTTTTTGCATGATCCACGGTATGCATTGGAAAACTTGAAAACTAGTTCTCTAGATCCGGGGCAGCTCCTCCATTCATTTCTTAAGTACCTGGTATATATTCTACATGTTTCAATTCTAATCAGATTTTAATTAGATGTGAGCTTTGCAATCAAGCCGGGATATGGCAGCTGCTGGTCAGACATAAACGACGTTACAATTGCATCTAAACAGTTTTAATTTTTTTGTTTTTAGAGACAGAGAGGGGAAACCCATGTGAGATTTGAGAATGAATGACTGATGCACGGTGAAACCATGTCTGGTGCTGGGCGAGCATGGAATGGGAAGTACCTCATATGAACACCTTGACATTTTACTCTTTCATTGATCCTAAATTATATGACAAATCCCAGGTTCTTACGATTACATAGAAATAGAATAGGAGGGGGATGAAAAGATCCGATGAATTTAAGGGTGGGCATCAGATAAAGTATTATCCATGTCTATCCACTTAACCTTGAGCAAAGAGTCAGTTATTTACCGTCAAAATTCTTCGGTCAAATCAGTCACGGTCAAAATTCAATCAATATAAAAAATTATTTTTAGCTCATATTTATTTTATTATCTAATTATTTTTTCATTATAAATATTATATTTTCTCACAAAAAATTAATATCTTATTTATATAATCGTTATTTCATATATTTTTCTTAATTTCTCACATGTCAATTAGTATTAAAATTAAAATCATCTTTTTAAAAAAATATATTTGAATACAAAAAATTATATTACTATGGAAAAATTCAAAAAATAAAATTGGTGTCAACTAATAGAATATTTTCTCTTTGAATTACATTTTAATGGCAAAGATAACTTTAAAGCTTTTATTCATCGATTTTGTTTGACTTGGAAATATATACGAGCTAAATTTTTAAAAATTAGTAAATTATGTTACTAATTGAGGGTCTTCTAAATATAAAGCAAGTGGTTTGATATAATTGTTGAAGTGAATATAAGGTTCTAAATTCTTCAATATGAAGATAACTTTTATCTTTTTTTAAGTAAGTCATTTTTTGTTATTTTAGATCTTATTAATTTTAATATATATCATAATTTAAAATTTTTGTATAATATAATATTAATCTCACAAATATTGAAAATACTATATTATTGATATAAAATATTAGACACTCGATCAGTTATTCAGTCAGATAAAAAAGTATATTTAATTTATTTTTATTCAATTAAATTTAATCAATCAAATTTAATAAAAAATATTCTAAATTTTAGACGGACTAGATAATTAAGGTATTCGTGCCCACCCCTAAAAAATTACCCCTTACTTTGAAAATAAAGAGTTATCAACATCTATTTGCACTTATCAAATCGCTTAGGACGTGTGGGCCCACAAGATAATATAACGTAGCCGGCCCCGATTCGGACCGGTCGAGTGGGTCCGATTTTCTGTAAGTCACGTGCTCGCCAGCGTTGCGACATCTGCTGCACAGCTGGCATACAATGGGCGGTGGGGTCCTCTGTCATCTGCTTCTTACGTGGCAAAAAGCGCTGCAATGACCGCCGACAGTCCGCCTTGCGTGCCTTTGATCGCTCCTTTTTTATGGACAAAACTGCCCATCGGTTATGTATATTATTACTTGTTATACATTATCATAATTATTATTATGGTTACTAATATTATTATTTACTCACGTTGATTTATGTTTGCTTCGATTTTCTGCTGTCCAACTTTTCTAAACAGTGTAAAATTTAGTATGAAATCTTTTCATAATCGTACTTTATCCGATTTCAATTTTGATTAAATTAGTCATGTATCGTATTATTTTAGATGAATAAATGTATCATATTATTTTAGATGAATAAAATTCTCTCAATACTTAAAAAAAAAACCCAGCCTAGCCCGGTACTCCAGTGACCACACAGGACAAAGTTGAGAGAAATACAACGCAATGAACTTAAGATATTTTTTTTAAATAATTAATTAAAATTAAAAATTTATACTTTATATTTATTTATGAATAAGATTTTCGCGTAATAAATATTAGATATGAAACAAAATTTAGAGATCTCACCAAACCCATTAATATTAACTGTAAATCTAAATATTAATTAATTTTTTAAAAAGTACTCTAAATATTGATTGGCGGATTTGAAATGAAACATATACCGCATCGAAAAAAGCTCATGTGGATGCCATTTCCGTATATTATTGAAAGTGGTAATGCACGTTGCGCATCAACGCCTTTCACTATGATAAAGTTTCTAATCCCAAAAGAAGTTTGTGATATGTCATGTGTAATGCTTCTATGCTAGCTCATCAAAATCCTTGTCTAATTGTGTATTTCGTTTACCTTTCCTGTACATATATCATATGAATGAGATGGACATTTTTTCACAATTTGTATCGTCTTTCCATAGCCAGTGTTTCTTCTCAGGAAAGGAAGATCGTCAAGGTAAAGGTGACATTTCATGTTCAATCGAATTAGCTCATCTGCTAGCGATATCTGTTTTACATTTTTGTTAGATGGTCACCAAGAGCTTTGTTAATATGTGTCCATATGAACTGCCACCCACATGTTTGTTGAATTGACTCTTGAGATGTTCCAAATTATAACCAGTAGCTGGTCAATCTCTGGTCATGGAGTTATTTTATTGCAAAAGTTTGTGTTGAGTGAAGGTGGCATATAGGATTCATGTGAGACGGATGTGTTCAACTTCCTCTATTTTAGTGGGTTAGGTTAAATATCATGTTCTAAAGTGTCTAAATTGCTTTATAGCACTATAATGTTAAAATTGCCATGGTGCACTGTCAAATGATTCTGTCTTCTCCTTTTTAGCTTGCCTTTGAAGGGAAGGAAGAAACTTGCTATTGGGTTGCATCAAAGTCTTTTTTTTTTTTCATTTTTAACTCCAATAGTTTTAGAAACCTAATAAAGAACTTGTCATTATGTAGAATGATAATTTGAATTCATAAACTCCAATTGTGGAAAGAGGCAGAAAGTTCAAATCAAATAATGAAAATGACAAATCTAAGGCTCCATTTTTAATGGCATGTTATTGACCATTAAGCACACATACACATATTTGGTCATTGTAATTTCAGTTTATAATGCTTTTACGATGTCTTAAGTTCACCTAACAATCAATCAACTACAAGGAAATAGCAGTATTATAAAATCCATATCATGAAAGGTGATGACAAAAGTTTAAATTTCTTAGAAATAATAAAAGCTACGACTTTGTTATGGTTTGAATTAGCCATTAATACGTAAGCTTCTAGATAAGATTAGTTAGTTGCCTATTTCTAGGATTTTGTTAGTCTTCTAAATTCTGAATGTAAGTGACTTCCTGAATTGGCTTTGCTTATAAATAACATGGAGATGGTTAATCACTTTGATTAACCAAAACTCTATTTTCTCCAAATTTTCTCTCTTCTTCTTTCTTCTTTGACCTCGTCATCTACTCATTCTATCACTAATTTTCAGTCACCTTTCAGTTTCCTTCCTATTCAAACGAAGAAGCGGCAATGAAATAGACCAATCAAATAAATTTGGGGTTAAAACCAAGCCACTTATAATCCGTCCCTAAATATTTCTTTTAAACAAAAATTAAAAAGGAAAAGAGTCTGAAAAATTGATTAAGCAATTAAATTGGATGTTAACCCATGAAAAGAATTTAGAAAAACTGTAAAAATTGAGAAATAGTGCATAGCTCTGCACCATTTTTTTTTATTACAAGGCCAATTACCAAAGGTGTGATAAGTGATTGCATCAATATTTTAAACATGCTTACATGCCATCACTGCAACTTGTTAGTGAGTTGTGATCAAACATTAGAACCTTGCCCTACCATGAAACCTTTTTAGTCATAGATATATCTATCAAATATGCTTTAAAGTTTAAACCGAGAGCATACTAATTAAAAAATTAAGAATTATAAAACGTTATAGATTCGTCTTCTTATCTACGTCATCAGACATTAAATTTTCGTCAAGAATTCCGTGATCTCTTCAACGTTAGAAAAACATTTTCCATTCGAAATAAGCAATTTTAATGGTCTTAACAGAAGGATAAATTAATTAATCAAGATGGCATGATTGTTATCAAGGATTTAAGATCAAAATTTCTCATTTTTTTCGTTGGTTCCGGTTGACCAGTGCAATGTACCAAAACTGCCCCCCCCACCCCTAAAATTGAATCCCTGTTCCAGCCTAACGGAAAACATAACAGGAAACACGACACCGTGGGCCCCACCGATTTTGAGCGGCGGAGGTCACGGTGGACCCCACCGACCAACGAAGCCGTTCTTCCTCCTCATAGGCGAGAGCCCGTCAATCTTTTTTTTTTAAAAAAAAAACGATCAAAGCCGAGGAGGAGGAGGAGAAGAAGAAGAAGAAGCGAAGAATTGGCCGACAACCATTCGAAGAACGGAGGAGAAGAAAAGAAGCGGATACCAGTGAGTGATAGCCCACCTGAATTTTGCTTCTTGTTTCTGAAACTTTGGCGGAAGGCGTTTATTTAGGGTGCTCGTCATTTTTGCATGGGGAAGTTTGCGCGAGTAATGAAATGGTTTTTTTTTTTTTTTTTTGACGGTTGAGAGCGGAAGTCTGGTTCCTTGTTTCCATTTCATTTTTCCTGTCATTTGTTTCAATCATTCGCAATTTTGGGTTTGGCTGGTTTCCATGAAAGGAATCGGCGTTGCTTCCTCTACCTTCCCACCCATTTCTACGAAAAAAAACCGGAAAAGAACAAAAAAAAAATGATTTTGACTTTTGGGTTACGAATTTGCAATTCCCCGTCTCAATCAATATTTCGGCTGACACGTCAATTTCCTTCATGAATTTGATTGGAATTTTTTTTTGGGGGGTTGTCCGAACGACGGAAATTATTCATTGACTTGCAAGAGTGAAAGATCATTTCCTTCCAACTTGAAAGGAAGCATTTGCTCCATAAACAATTTATTCCCAATTTCGGCATCTATTAACAATCCAATATCGAATTTTTATTTTTATTTTTTTGAATTAATTATTATTATTAATGATTTAGCAAGAAAAAAATTTTGAATTCGCCGTTGGCCCAAAAATTCCGCCACCAGTATTTGAAAAAAAAAAAACTTTTGCCGTCGTCGCCACCGCGTGCTCGCCGGACCCACGCGGCAGCGCCGCCCTCGTCGTCTCCAATCCAGCGCCCCGCAATTCGCGGGTCCATCATCGCCTTCTTCGCCGCCACATTCGGACTCCCTCCCCCCTTCTTCACCCACCGATCTTCTTTGTTTTCGTGAACCAGGTTCTCCCAGACGTAGCCATAATGGCTGAACGAGGCGGAGCGGCGGTGGCGAAGGAGCTTGTGGCGGACGACGCCGGCGACCTCTTCGACAACATCGACGATCTGCTCGACTTCCCCGACGACGCCAACGTCGGCGGCGGCGTGCTGGGGGGGTGGGGGTGGGGGCGCGGGTCGGATCTGCTCTGCTCCGGCGCGCTCTTGCCGGTGGAGTCCGGCTCCGGTTTCTCCGGGCCGGATAGCGCCGCCGACGACGACCTCGGCGCCGACCTTTACGTTCCGGTGAGTGTGCTTCTTTGGTTTGTTTGATGTTTTGGGATTGGATATATTAAGATATGAAAAATCTGCGTTTCGATTGTGTTTTATTTTGCTGTTTGGGGTTTAAATTAGTTGATGATATTCAGAAGAGACATTTGTGTGTTAGAGCCAAACAAAATCCCCTCTCAACAAGTAAAGATGAGAGCTGTAGCAATTAAAATGGCATAGGAAATTCCAAATTTACGAAAAAAAATCATACAAGATCAAATTAATTATATTACAACTTGATTATAAAAGATAATAATAAAAAATATTAAAAATTAAAAACTTAACGAAATTATTATTAATTATTGCAAATAAATATTAACAAAACATCCGCCTTTATGTCGTGTACAATTTTTCTCTTCTCTTTGACACGGCATTTTTTTTTCTACGCCTAAGAAATGTCTGTGATTACTTGCAAAATGAGTTTTCTAAAAATATCTTTAATTTTATTCAAAATAAGGTTGTAAGTTTATGTATTTATGAAAAAGGGACACACCCTAACACTTAAATGTGATGATATTTGCCAATTTGAATTTGAATTGTTTCTTTGAATTTATCAAAGATTGCGTTGCATTCTTGTAACTTGGAATTTTAGTTGGCTGTTTGATGGCGACATATTCGCTGAATTGGAAGATGGTTGTCGTAAATTAAGAAAAATCTTCTTCATCAACATTTTTTCTCTTAAATTTAAAAAAATAGATCAATAATGTGGTAAAATCTAATCAACAAATTCCACATCAATACCAATTAAATAGTTATATCAAAATGTCAACTATTAATGGTTGTTACTACTATTTACGTGTGTTTTACGCTGATTAGTTTTTCTTTGTTGATTTATAGGATTGAGTTGTGGTTTAATGGTTGAAAGACAGTTGAGTTGATGGCTTAATGCGGATTAAATATGTGATCAGAGAATGGACAAATCTTAATTTGGATGATTAAAAGCCTACGAATAATTCTAATATATATTCGTAATGCATCATTGCAAATAAGTTGAATAATGATGTTGCATGGGCTTAATTTATTCCTTTTTTGTTATCATTTATCATGCTGTGTGAGACTGTACGAGCGAGTGCAATGGATGCCACCAGACATGGATTAGACCCCACGAATTGAATGGGCTCACTTATTATATCTCTTTGTTGAGTTGAGGGGTGGTTGTTCTTATCTTTGTCAATCGCCGACAGATTGTTCACCCCACTTGTTTGTAAACGTTGTGGACCTTTTGTGTTTGCTTGTCCTCCAATAATTGAGGGCCGTTGCTTCTCATGGTTTTGAAAGAGTTGATCTTATTTCGCGCCACTTTCTTGTGCTTTATAGACCGAAGACGTACCGGAACTGTGGGACTGGCTTTCAAGCTTTGTGGAGGACTCCTTCTCTGCCGGAAGCTTTGGTTTGGAGGCGGTGGAGGAGGACCGCCAGCGATGCTGCCACAAGGACGGTCCTTTTCAGACCTCCAGCCCCATCTCGGTGCTTGACTCGACCTCCTCCACTTCGTTGAGAAAGGTTGCGGCTCCCCACTTGGTCCCCCACGTTGTCATCCCCAGTCGTGTCCGCAGCAAGCTGCCCCGCCGCCGTCCAGCCACATTTCGTTTTCGCAAGCCACTTTTGCTTGTGTCGCCAACATCTTCCACGGACGAGACAGATCCTCACTCATCGCTGCGGGCTCATTTTCTGAATTCTTCCAATTTCTCTTTCGAATTTGATAGCATTGTGGATCTGCGGCCGCGGAAAAAAATGGCAAAGAAAACGAAGAGGAAGCAGAAGTTGTTTGTAGCTGCGGCTGCATCCGACGAGGTTGCGCAGCCTGTCCGCAAGTGCACTCACTGCGAGATCCAAAAAACACCACAATGGCGGGCTGGACCTATGGGGCCTAAGACGCTATGTAATGCTTGCGGGGTGCGGTATAAGTCTGGCCGATTGTTCCCGGAGTATCGGCCAGCGGCAAGCCCAACATTTGTTCCTGCTCTTCACTCCAACTCTCATAAAAAGGTTTTGGAGATGAGGGACCAAATGGGGCAGAAGGATCCTGCATCGGTGCCACAATTTATGAGAAAAACAAGCCATTGTGACGGCAGTGCCAATGGTGGGCACCAAGAAATATTCGTTAATTCATGAAGTGAAATGAGAAAACAAGACCAAAAGAGGGTTTTAGCTTTTGCTTTCTTCGTTCAAAATTTTTGTACAGGAGGCGGAGGATATAAGGTGGAAGAGTAAAAGAGCCTGCCAGACTTTTTAGAGGAGTAAACGGAAATGGGACTAATATAGAAAAGAAAAGCGAGTAGATAGGATTCAAGAGGGTATTACCAGTTCGTTTGATTCTTTTTGCAGTTCAGGGTGTTGATTGTTTTATTCAGGTAATGATGACGACGACTATATATAAGACAAAATAGTTTTGCACCGAGTGTTCGTCTTTGGGGGTGGTTCAGAAACTTATAAGACGACATACTCTGGACATCTTTCATCTTTTTGCAGATATTTGATCTGAAATTTAGTTTTGTACCGAGTGCTTGCCTGTAAAATGGCCAGGAAATCCTTGATTTAAAAAGGTATGGCAGACTCTAAGAGCTGCCATTTAATGGTACTATAGGGATGTTCAAGAATCAAACATAGCCAATGCATGCTCAACGCCGTTGGCCCCTAACTTAGACCACTTAAAAATAATAATCAAAATCAGCCAATACTCTTTAAGCTCAACCCCGTAATGGCAAAAATTGAACCTCAAGGCAGTTAATTCTAAATAAGTTGTTATATTTTCAAGGCACGGTTTTAAAAATAGTGATGTTTGCGGGGATCAATCCCTTTACCTGAGATGACAAGTCTCAGGCCAATTGCTGCGAAAGGGGTAGGCGAAAAAATAGGAAAGAAAACACAAACACTAATAGAATAATAACAAGTAAACCTACGGTGGACATGATTTAGAAGTTCTCAAATTCGCATGTTACGCAGTATTTAGCCGACCATATAACTAAGTTATCAGACCCTGCAATAGTCATCCCAAGAACCAAAGTGCACAACTTCGATAGAGAGAACAAGTTCAAAATCATTATTGCACAACACACGTTTGTTGAATTGAAAGTTATCGATCCTACAACCTATTATTGCTGCTTCCTAGACAATTATAAAAAAAGGTTTTTCACCCAAAAACAAATACAAGGTTCACACAGAATAGTTGTGGTTCATCTAATAACAGAACTCCATACCAAGTCTGCAGTAATGACAACAATATAATGATAACGAGTGTCGCAATAATTCTCAACTAATGTTGATTATATCATAAACTTATTCACAAACACCATTAACGGGAGACAGGTTGATTCCAGACTTTCAGCACAAAAGAAAACAATGACAAGAAAATTACTTGGTCCCCTGAGCTGGGTAAAGCTCGTTGCCATCAATGAAATTTTCATCCTGCATCCTCTTAACCTCGTATGCCCATTCCAATCCAGGGCAGTAATGAAGAGGAGGGTTAAACCTATTGTCATTTATATCTGCTGGTAAGAAAGCTCCATTTTCTACAAGAAACTTCACTGCTTCCTTATTCCTCTCCTTAGCTGCCACATGGAGAGGGGTCCCTGTTCAAAACAACAATAACGCACAAATTAGTACCTAGGCATTGCTTACTGCACTATTAGATAATTTTGTGATTCTGAATTCAAAGTGATGGCATTTAATTAAGGATATTGATGATAATAGAAAATCAAAACCGTACACATGTAACTACATTGTAGTTCAAGCTATCATATCATTCAAGGATGCAACTAAAAGCCCTATCACGAATCCAACGGATATAAAGTACAGTCATTTTTCTGTCCTTCCCTGACAACCCTTCCACAAGCCAAACCAATTCATATGATTGCAGGTTCTCCAATCTTTCGACCAATACATATTTCTAGCTTCTCCTCTTCTATTCAAGGAGTAAATTAATCTGGATGAGTTATAAAGAGGACTGATCTAGCACACACAAAAAAAACACACAAGGCAGTTTTCTCTAATAATGAACTACTACAACAAACATTTAAAGGTTGATTCCATGGATATGTTCTTAACCATAGACTAAACAATCACATTTTGTCACTTACAACCACAAGCACCCTTTGTTCTAGCATCAATGTTCGCCCCACGTTCAAGCAGTTCTTCCATGGCTTTAGTGTGGCCTCCCTGGGCAGCAAGATGGAGAGGCGTCACTCCTTGTGCCTTAGCCCCCCAAGCACACACATTTACATCCATGCCTTCATCTAAAAGGCGCTTTACCTGTAAGGATACAAGCACATAAATGCACTTGATGAGTGGTGGCATGATAAATCAAACATTGTCATTAAGAACATAAACTTTTAAAAAGGCGCAAATAATGCTGCATGGCAAATAGTTCTCCAGGTCCCAAATGAACAAATTAGAGAATCATAATTAAAAAATACCATTACATGAAGTTCCACATATAATCAACAAAGTACCACAACTGGAATATGGTATAATTTATCGTAGGTACACCAGAAGCAACTGACGAACTAAATGTCTCTAAAAGGAAATGGAATAAAAGCATTTGAAACAAATACTGGTCAACTATCTCATTAATATCTTCCACCGAAGATAGCCCCCAAATACAATACTTCAAGGTTTCAACCAAAAAACAAAAAATCCTTTTATAATCATGATACAGGTTGCAAAAACTGTACTAGCCGTTACTGGGACTGCAACCCCAAGACTAAATTAACCATTTCTTGCGACAACAATAAAGGCTGTAAATTTCTTTAAAAAAAGTGCCTTCCATCATTGAAAAATACCAAATAATTACAAGATTCGCCGAACGAAAATAAATTACTGGAAACAGCTTCCTGCAAAGCTACACAAACAACAAAGAACTGGAAGATTACTTCCTCCCGCTTTAAAAATTATCTCATTCACATGTGACACATTCTTTCACGAAAGCTAATCCCCCCAAAAAACATGATACTTCAAGGTTCCAACAAAAAAATTAAACACAATCATGTCTTCCAGATACAAAGTCTGCGGTAGCTTCATTTGTTTGTGAGATTGTTTAAAAACCGCCTCCTCATATTGGCATCCTAAAAACTAAATTAAAACTATTTCATTGTACGAAAGAAGCCAATAAATTTCTACAGAATTCGAATCATAACAAATTACCACAATCGCCAAAAAATGGAGAGAGTAACTTGCAAGAACCGAACAGAGCAGAGATCCCTCACCGCTTTGAGATCGCCCTTGCGAGCACCGATATGGAGCACAGTCCAGCCGCGGTCATCCCTCTCCGCGGAGCACTTGAAGGACAGCCTCCGCCGGAGCTGCCGCCGCACCGTTACCACTTGCCCCTGGGCCATCAAACCAACTCCCCAAACACCCGACACAACCCCCGATTCAAACAACCACAGGTTGATTCAACAAAAATGTACCAGAATCCCTTCACAAAAAGTGCGGAAAATCGAGACTTCCACCGATCAAAGAAACGGTTTTTGTTTATGTTTTTTTGCACGTCGGGAGAGGATTTAGCGGGATGGGGAGGAATAGTTGGCGGTGCCGAAGAAGAAGAGGGGACTCAATCCAGGTCCGAACACGCGAAGGTTCCCGGGAGCGCAAACAGGAGATGAAGCGCAGGTGATTGTTATCATTATTATTGAAATCGAAAACTACTAAACGATCAAATATCGGAAGAAGATAAAGAACGGAGGCGGCGGCAACGGAGGCGGCGGCGGCGGCGGCAGAAACCCTAGGAGGCGGGAAAATGGGGAGGCTGGGGGAACATGGCCGGGCCATGGGGTTTTATCGTCCGATTCCGGTGGTGGTTTTTGACGGTCCGACATTTTCGGTTCGGTTTATATATTTAATAATAGTGATAACCGCTCGATTAAACCAGAAACTCGCTGAAAAGAAAAGAAGGGGTAAACTAGGCCCTAAACGGTCATCGAAATACCGATTTATCAAATATTTTGAATTAATTAAAACAAAAAAATGAATAATACCTTATATACCATATAAGAAAAATGGTTTCAAACTCTATTAATTCAAAATATTTTGTAAATTAATGTATTGGATGGCCTAGGCTACCCCTTCACTTCAACTAGTTTCATTGGATTAATATTTGGCCATAAACAGTAATCCTATGTAAAACTCATGACTCGAGTTAGAATTTTACGTTATTAAACTAATCGGTTCAAATTAAGCTAATTTTATGAACTACGTGTTAAATCGAGGTCAACCGTGAGTTATAAGTGATGAAGGTCAGGTATATTTGAATATATGATGATAATGTATGAAAGATAATGAGAAATTAGTTATCAAAATATGTAAAAGTATATAGTATATTTTTTTATATATTTGATCGTAAAAATAGTTTTAGGCCGAATAATACATTAAGACACATTATAGGGCACTTGGGTGGGCTACTAGTTATATATTTTATCAGATTTTTTTCCTATTTTTTGTATTTTTTTAAAATTATTGTAAATTAGTTACTATTTTTTACTCGAATCGAACTTGTGTACGTTTTATTTACAATTTTACCACTGAGCACCCTAACACCATCATCTTCCCAAAAACCCCCAACCACTCGATCGCCACCCTGTGATTGTCGCTGATGTCATTGCGGACGCACCCCATCGGTGATCGACATCACCCCGCCCCTCTGTGCCATCTTTGTGCCGCCCCGACCAACCTCGGCCACTGTCTGGCCACTACGATGCAGGAATTTCCCCACGAATGCACAACATTCCCCGAGTCGATTCGTCGCCATTCAGGCCGCGCCGTCACTACCGTGACACCGATGACCACTCTCTCGACCTCCCTAACAATTCCCCCCTACTTAACGCCGCCGCTGATTCTGGTTGTGGGCCTCATCGGAATGATCGACCACCCCGGTCGAACTCAATGTTGCCTTCAACGCTCATCACCGCCGCAGCTGCCCTTGTAGTCACCACCATTGGGGCAAGCTCTCCGAGCTAGTGCCGACCCTGACCCCCGATTTCCCTACTGCAACAGTTATAGGAAAACTGTAGGAACATGCCAGAAAACCGGATTCACTGGAATTTGCCAGATCTTCTGCCAAACTCATCTAGTTGAACCAAATCGAACTTCGTGTGCCGCCGAACACCGAATTCGACCTCTGAGACGCGCGAGGAAACCCTAGCCGTTGTTGATTGCCGTCGATGATAGGTATAATTACCTCCTCTTTAATTATTTAAAATTGATGATTATTAACACAACATGCTAGGATTGATTAGTTGTCGCGATAAAAGTTTGACTATGAATGAAATAATGAGTTGCATGATGTGATTGGTAATGAATGAATGCTAATGATCTAATTACGTAAACTAAATTTAAGCATGCTAATTGATTGTAACATAACTTAAAAAAACATAATAAAATTGGTGTAAATAGGATCAGTTAGAATTATTTTTATACTAATGACTATTGATTGTCTGATTGATGATGATTGCAATGTGTGTGATATTTACAATGAGTTTGATACATCATTCAATTAATGGGCGTTAGCTTTTAGATTTGATATGTAGGTATGAAGTAGGAGCTCGCCGCCTAGATGTGAGGACACGCTTGGAGCTTCTGTCAGGTCCGTTTACGACTCGTCTTTATTTTACGCCCTCGTCTATTGTATGTTTGGTTTATTGCTTGCAAGACGGGTTAAATGATGTTTTATCAGATCCCACTTAACCCAGGTCATTTTAACGAATTGGTTTCCGAGATTAATAACTCTCAAAGATGAGATCCCTCAAGTATGTTTTTGAAAATAAGATCCACCACAAGTTACCTTCTGGCCTATTTTATTAAATTCCCTACCTCTAGGCCTATGTATACGTAGTTTTTGCGTTTTTCAGTGAGAGATGGAATGAGGGAAATTCGACCACCGTTGTAAAACCCGTGATTCGAGTCACGGTTTTATAGTCGTTAGCCGATCGATTCAGCCGTCGGTTCAAACTGAGTATATTTCGGAACACGTGTACTGAGCCGATGCCGGTCGTGTGTATGAGGTATGATGCGTCATGTGTACCCGAGTATGTGATGATAACGTCATGAATGAGTAGACAATGAGTTATGAGAATATATGAGAGTGTTTTTAGATTTCTTTATTTTGTGACCGTGAAATAATTTTAGGCCATTTACTGCATTAGGACGTGTTATGGGGCTGTTTGGATGGATTATTAGTTATAGAGCATGTCATTTGGATGTTGTGTGTTTTAATTTATTTTATGGGATTTTTACTTATTTTTCTAGATTTTTTTAGAATTTATTACGAGTTAGTTATTATTTTGACTCGAGTCGGAAGCGAGTCAATACTTATTTATGAGACTTGCCACTGAGGCATAATACCTCTTCCCCGACACCCAAACCCTCACCATGCCTGTCCACCGGCGCTGTGCCGCCCAGCGCCGGCCGTACATCGAGCGACGCCGCCCCGCCCCACCACGGCATCGTCGTGCTACCCTGACTGTCCCCGACCACTATTGGGCCACCGCGACGCCGGAATTGGGTGCAACGCCGCCACTTCTTCCTGACACGATTCACCGCCGACTGGGCCGCCCCTCCGCCATCATGACGTCGACGACAACCCTCACCACCTCACCGACGTTTCCCCCCTTCCCAGCGCCGACGGCGAGGCCAGCCGTGGGCCCGATTGGAGTGACCCACCGCATCGGCCAGATTCGGTGCCGCCTCCAATGGCCATCGCCGTCGCGGTTGGCCGTGTCATCACCACCATTGGGCCAGGCTCGTCGAGACGAAGCCGACCCTTACCAAAGATTGCCCCACCGTAACAGTCGCCGGAAAGCCGCCGGAAAACCACCGAGTTGTCGAAAAACCGCTGAAACTAGCCAGAAAACCGGATTCACAAATTTCACTGGATTTTCTGTGGAGTTCACCCAATCGAACCCGATTGAGCTTCGGACGCCATCGAGCGCCGAATTCGAGGTTTGAGATGTACACACACCGAAACTCTAGCTGTCGCCGATTGCCAACGACGTAAGGTATAATTATCTCTTTTCCTAATTTGATTGATTATAATCGATGATTGTTAGCACAAAATGTTAGGATTTTGATGTAATTAAGTTATAATTACTGATGAGATAATAAGTAAAATGCTTGATTAAGTGTGAATGAACAGCAAGTGAGATGATGAGATAATCGAGTCTGAGTATGATAATTGACCACAACGTAACTTGGAAGCATATAATAAAATTGGTATGAATGAGATAAGTTAGGATTACTATTACAATTATGATTATTTGATTGTTAATTGATGATGATTGCATTGTGTGTGATAATTAGCTAGTGTGATGCATCATGTAGTTAGCGGGCGTTTGTATTTGGTTCTAATGTGTAGGTACGGAGTAGGAGCTCGCCGCCTAGGCGCGATGACACGCTTGGAGCTTTTGCCAGGTCCCTTTAGGACTCGTTTTTGTTTTACGCTCTAGTCTATCGTATGTTTGGTTTTCTACTTACAGGATGAGTTAAGTGGCGTTTTATTGGTTCCCATTTAACTCGGGTCATTTAGCCGAACAGTTTTCTGAGATTAATAACCCTCGAGGATGAGATCCCACGAGTATGTTTTCGAAAACAAAATCCACCGCAAGTTGCCTTCAGACCTATTATATTAAATTCCCTACCCAGGCCTATATATATGCATAGTTTTCGTGTTTTCAGTGAGAGATGGAAAGAGGAGGCGGCCATGGCTTCAGATAAGGCATATGTTCATCTTTGGGTTGATGTTGGGGAGAACCCACTTCATCCCGAGGGATCCTGCTAACTCCGCGTTTGAGTTCCTCACACCCGGAGAACGTGAAGGTTTACGGGTACTGTTTAGTACAATGCATGTCCGGACTTGTGGTTCAAAGGGTACTAAAGGCGATTGCCTGTGAGTAATCGGCCTTCGGCTCAAGGCCAGGAGTAATATGGAGGACGTAGAAGGCTGGGATGAACAAGAATGAGATTTGATGCAAGACGCAATAGATGAGATGGCTAAGGAAAGAGAAATGAGATGGATAGGGGACACTGCCGCTCGAGGGAAAAGGCTCCTGTTAGTGCTCTTGTGAGAGTTCTTGAGGAAGTATATGGTTTTTATTCAACAAGAGGGTTAGCTCTCCTGTGCCAGTTTGATATTAGTTATTTTCCGGACCGGTAACGCTCGTTACTGACGTGTTTTTGTACTATATGTAGGTGACGAATACGAGATGAAGTGCCAGCCTGAACGGAAGAGCAGTGAGGTCTTTTGCATACACACATGTTTTGATGATTGAATGCTTAATATTTTATGTATGATTTATTTACGTTGAAATTGACTTGGGAAAATATTAAGAGATGATAATATATTGATGATTGAATGAAATGACTCGATAGCATGACATGGATTATGGAAAGAATGCACAGGTGGGCTGAAACCCAAGCTTGAGACAGTAGATTACATTTTATAAATGAAATTATTGATATGTCCATATACAGGTGGGCTGAGACCCAAGCTTGAGACAGTAGATTACATTTTATAAATGAAATTATTGATATGTCCATATATAGTTGTATATATTGTTTGATAGGGTGGCTCATAATTTCACTTTTAGGGGAGGTTCTATCCGTTTTTATTTAGAATTATTTTTTTGATTTTATCGCAACTGTGTTGATGTGTGTGAATTGATTTGCATGTCATCCATGTAGTGGCATGTCAGGATTTTTATACATTCATCCATACATATAGAAAATTGCATCTTCATCTTAAGACGCCGAGAGTAGATCCAGGTCGGCTTAACTGAATCTAGTAGATTATCGAACGGTTCAGTTGCCGGTAGTATTTCTGGGTTGGTTCACAAGTGAGCCGAATCGGGGTGTTACAACCGTGCTATGCCAGGGGGCATGTGGCAGTCGACAACGGGTTTGGAATTGGTGAGTGTCCACTCCATTCTCATGGGATTCTGACAACTCTACATTTGAGTTCCTTAAACTCGAATAAGTGTGGAGGTTTACGGGTATTGTTGTGCAATGCATGTCTATACTTGTGACAAAAAAGGGTACTGAAGGTGCATGCCAGAGAGTACTTATCTTTTGTACCCAACCTAGGAGTAATATGGAGGATGTAAATGGCGAAAGAGAAAAGAATGAATTTGATACGCAAAAGATAGATGAAATGACCAAGGAAAGAGAATGATATAGAAAGGGGACATTATCAGCCCGAGGGTGACGTCTCTTATTAATGCCCATATGAGAGTTCTTAAGGAAGTATATGAAGTTTTTATTTAACAGGTGGGTCAGCTCTCCTGTGCCAGTTTGATATTAGTTATTTTTTGGGCCGGTGACACTCGTTACTGATGTATTTTTATAATATATGTAGGTGATGAGCTTGATTGGATATGCTAGCTTGGACGGAGGAGCAGTGAGGTCTCTTGCACACACATGTCAGATGATTGCATGTTTAATATTTTGTTTATGATGTTATTATATTGAACATGATGTGATTAAATGTAAGATATATTGAGATGACGTGAAATGTGAATAGCATACACAGGTGGGTTGAAACCCAAGATTTAGATTAATTGATGTATATAATAGGTTAGAATTCTAGGTAAATTCAAATATCTTATATATCTATATATTATTATATATGCCATTTTTACAGGATGGCCACTAATTGCACTTTTAGGGGAGACAATGTCCGTTTTATTTTGGAATTTTTATTGATTTTATTGCAATTGTTGGTGTGTAAATTAAATTTCATGTCATTCATATAGTTGCATGTTAAGGTTGTGTACATTTATTAATGTATATAGTAAATCGTATTTTCATCTTAAGACGCCGAGATTAGATCCGTACAAGTTGGGTTTAGGTTAGTCAACCCAACCGGGGCCCATGACATTCCGGATCAGTTAGCAAGCCTGAATTGGATTTGGGGTGTTACACAATATAGTATATCTTGTTCCTCAAACTTTGACCCTACTAGTTCTGAAAGTTGTGACATGCGGTCACCAAGCAAGGCTTCGCCCTGTGCCAGCAGTTGGTCGCCCTCTCCCCGCCACTGCCGATGGCAGCAACCCACTCCCCATCCACACCATCCTCTCCCCCATCCCCCCTGTCGCCGTTTCCCTCTCTACGGACAACTTCACAGTCGAGCTCGGTTGACTCCGCCACCTCCCCGGCGGTGCCTCCCTCCCCCTCCTCCACACCTCACCCCTGCCCTACCAGCTCACCATCGAGGAGACAAACATGGCTGCCCACGGTCGGATCGGGCCGCACGGCCACAAATGATCTGTGATCATGCGGCCTTATCGGGTGTGAAAGCTAGAGCTGGCTGCTACCAGCCAGGTCCATGCATATAGTGGCTGTGCGGCCACAGATGTGGTCGCGCAGCCTGACCCGATCGCGGCTGAATTTGGCAGGGGAGCGGCTAGAAATGGCCACCCTTGGCCTTAGGCAGCGCGACATGTAAAACCCACGACTCGAGTCAGGGTTTTATAGAAGTCAGCCGGTCGGTTCGACCGTTGTTTGAGTCGGTTTAGCTTTCAAAGCACGTGCATGGGGACGAGGCCGACCGTGTGCACGGGTTATGAGGGTTCATGTACACCCAAGTATTCGATGATGGCGTCAGATCGCACCAACATACTGAACTATCAGTGGATATGAGAGTATACAGTTGATGGTTAGTTTTTTTTCCATTTTGTGACCGTAGAATTAGTTTAGGCCGAATAACGCATTAGGATGCATATATCGTATTTGGGTGGGCTATTAGTTCTAGTGCATGTCATTTGTGTGCAGTGGTGTTGTGTAATTTTATAGGATTTTTCCTGATTGTTTTAGATTTTTTCTAGGATTTATTACGAGTTAGTTAGTATTCTCAACTCGAGTCAGTGTCGAGTTAAGTTTAAATTACAAGTTTGCCACTCTTATATTTTTCAACCCCTTTTTCCAAACCCGACCCTCCATCTCCACCCCCTCCCAAACCCT
>JAVDBV010085699.1:0-11077 GCA_032619315.1 Piper longum | reverse complement strand
GCAATATATATATATATATATTGCCATTATGTAGTATTCCTCGTTCTAGAGGAAATTTAGTCTCTAGAAATCATCAACTATTCAAAAATTTCCTTTAATATTTTATTCTCAAATTATGGCTAAAATTAGTAGTAGAATACCTAGTATAGCTTAATTTTATATCTTAAATGGCAAGTTGACAATGAGAAAAGTCAAGTCATGTGTTAAACATCATTAGCTTATTAATAACTATAGAAATTATTTGTGCACCATTTAAAGGTTCCCCACCTTTCTTACATTGCATATGATTAGTTTTAAGAAAAGTGTAAAATCTCACTTTTGGGTTAAAGTTTTACCCATTTATTATCTTACCCGGTTTGGGGGACCAATCACGAGTTGGTTCGAGTTAGTTCAACTTTCAGATTATAAATACGAGGTTTAGATGACTGTACAAGCATATTATGTGGGTTAGATATGTTTGATATCTAGATAATAGTTTTAATTATTCTACATTAAAGTATGAGTTATCAGCGTGTATTTGAGGTATACGAATTTTTCTTGTATTAGCTCACAATTTTATTGTTATATTTAAGTCATTGTAGCGTTTAGTATTCGTTTGGGCTTTCTCAGGATATTTCATTTACATACATTATGAGGATTTTAAACTACCAAATTGCCTATGTGTGCCCAATTTGATTTGAGTCTCAAATCTTTGTCTGATCGAGTTCATAGTTTCGAGGCTCATTTAATTTCTTCGCCTAGATTTTCATTTGTAAAGTTTCAGTTAGGCTTCGAGTTAGTTTCAACTTTTATCGGCATCAATCTGAGTTTTCGAACTATATACATATCGTATATATCCTATATGGACCCCATTAGGCCCACAAATTGTTAGACGACATGATCTTGCCATGTGGGAGGATTGGGATCTTCCACCAAAATTACAAAAAAAACTAGCTCTCTCTTTCACTATTTTGGAATTCTACCCCTAGAACCGCCACATTGGGCCGCTACATGTCAAGCCCTCCTTCGGCCATCAAACTAGAATGTTCGTGACCGCCTCTTGGTCGTTGTTGACCTATACCCGTCATCAACACCAGCGCCACCACAATCGCTACCGGCGACAACATTTTGTTCATAGTTTCTCACTGCTTCAACCGGTCACCCAAATCGATTCCCTTTATCGAGATCTTCCATTTGATACCAGCTTTAACCTGAACCGTGGCCGCGATTTTCGTCGGTGACTAGTACTTTCTAGGCGACATTTCCATCCATGTTCGGCCATTTTTCTGCGAGACATCATCAAACACCACCCAAACACCTTTCCCACTAGTCAATTGTGACTCCACCTACCCCGGTGGTGATTTATCTCACTTTCTAGTGTTTTTTGGCCAGTCGACGAACGGATTCAGTCGATCACTGCCTCCATCACACTCCCCGTGGGCGTTTTTTGGCTAGTCAACGATCACCGCCTCCCTCTCACACACTGTCCTCTCCTTTGTCGATCACTTGGCATTTTTTGGCAATAGGCACAAGTAGCCCTGTCATGTCCGTTTTCCCATGTCCAGATCCGCGTTTTCCAGCCCATGTCCACGTCCGCGTTCGCCACCCCAAGCCATGTTCACCTACCCAACAAACCGCCTACCTGTCCATATCGTGCCGCGTTCACCTAGTCCAGCCCAACTTGACTCAGTGGTTAACCTGGACCAAGTTAACTCGGCCCGACTCGATCCGGTTCAATTCAATTGACTTACCAACTTATTTCAACCTATTTTTGTTTGTTTTTCAATTATTTTCGATAATTTAATACTCTCTACATCAGTTTAAATACATATTCACATTATTTGGTATATTTTGGTGTTATGAATGTTTTTCTTTATTTATTATTTTATTTATTTATTTATTATTATTTATTTCTGGTTATTTATATATTTGTCGATTATGATGAATGCTTGTATGATGATTTATTATTATTGATGATGTGCTTGCTTATTAATATTATTCTTAATCATATTTATATTATTTAATTTGATTAATTAATTAATTAATTAATTAATATTTATTTGCTACATGTTATCATTTATTCTTGTTTAGTTATATATTTGTATATTTAATATTTATATTAATATTATTCATGACTAATTGTTATTAATTAATTAATTAATTAATTACTTAATTTTTTATCCATTTATTTATTTATTTATTTGCTTGTGTATGTGTTGATATTTATATGCGTTTAGTCGTATATTTAGTTAGTATCATTTATATTATTATTTTTATTTATTGTTTAGTACTTTTCTTGATGTTACTTGGCCAATATTATTTTTAGTATTGTTCTTTATTTGTTTGAATTATTTTATTTTATTTATTTATTATTTGTTGTTTGCACATGTCTCATTTTTCATGTCAAATGTTTAACCATTGATTTTATTTATTTTACCTATTATTTATGGTGTTATTATTGATATGAGCACATACCATGATCTTGCATCATATAAAGTTTATCAGTAGGTTTCGATATAAGTTTCGAAGTTCATGCTCGTCGTAGATGTGTTGATATACTTGGAGTTTGGACCACAGGCTCATTAAGACTCTTTTTAGATTTATCACTTACTTTGTTATAGATTAGATTTTTAGATCGCAGGACATGTTAAGTAGTTATTTTATCGGATTCAACTTAATACGGGCTATCTAAACGTATTTTACTTCCGTGATTAATCACTTTCGAGGACGAAATCCTTCAAATTGTTTTCAAACTTAGCTCCACCTCACATTGCCTTCGGGCCTACTTATATGATTCCATTTTCAGTCCTATATAGAATTTTTATTAAATTTTCGGTGAGCCGAGAGTTAGGGGCTTTGACCTCGCATATACCATAAGCAAATGCATATGTAGATCGCACCGGGCTCTCAATTAGTGAGAGGGTTATTCCATTTTCGAAGGATCTTACCATCTCTACGTCTTAAGCTTCCTCATACCTAAAGAGGCGTATAGTAGAAGGGTACTATTGTGTATAACGCATGTCTAAACTTGTGGTATTAATAGGTACTAAAGGCATCTACATGAGAGTATTCGATTATTGTGCTATTGATCAAGTGTTACATGGAGATTTGGAGAGGGATTAGGATATGTGTTTTTCTTGAGAGCGAGACGTGTTCAATTTTAGAATGCTATCGAGTGTGTAGTTTGATGGCTCCTTAATATATGCCCTTTAGAATCAAGGTGAACAAGAATCCGGGACAAGACTCGACTTGCTCAATTTTTAGGTGAACAAGAATCGGGGTGTTATAGAAAGAGTCATACAAGCACGGGGTGATCAATTAATTAGTTTAATTAATCACAATTAATCAATGCATATTGTTCATGAAAATTGATGAAAATGAGTGCAATGCAATCACTAGATAATAACATTATAAATGTGATCATCGATTAAAAGTATCCTTATGGCCCACTACAATTAAGAAATATCCGATTTGGGTAGCCTATATGTGAGGAGGGCCTGTCAATTACTTATGTAGATAAACCAAATTTATCCAAATTTGAGTATTTTAAAACATGGATGTAACATGTGGGTCTCGTGTGAAGGAAAGATAATTTGAGTAATCTTATACATAAAGATGAAAATTATTAGATTAATAACTTGTATATAGGCTTCGAGAAAATATTATTTTTAAACTAATTTTTAAATTAAAAAAGCTTATAAAGGCTTATTGAACCCAATTTCACCGGTAACATTCCTTTCGTACTATCATTATGCCCGTTTTTTTTAATGGATTGATGTGTATATTATTTTTTAAAATAACGATCACATGGGATATTCTCTGCCTAAGAAGATAGAATATTGCTAGATCTGGACCTTTCGTTGACCCCAGATGGGCGTTGGGAAGGAGGACGGCGAGGGGGATTAGAACTGATGTGCACCCGGTCGTCGGTCTTGGCAAGGCCGAGCATGCCCCAGGTAATGGTGATGATGACGGTGATGGTGAGTAGGGCGAGCAAACCAATGTTCATCCATGTCACGATGCCCTCAGACAGACAAGGAGTGAGCTAGCCCCGCTCCCGAACATCTCCATGCGACCATGTCTTCCATCAAAATATCTATTCTTTGTAATGTTGTGAGGTGGAGATTAGTGAGTTCGACGCTATAAAGAGAACTGACTCCTTATGTAACACCCCCAATTAACAACCCCTTGATAGATCAATCTCTCAACAATTTATCTCTTTAATCATAGTTATTAGTGCGGGCAGACTTGTTGTGAAAAACGGGTAATTTTCACCAAAGATAACTAGTTCACTGTGAGAACTATTACCTAGATGATAAGCGTGAAAGCTATTGTACTAAATAATTACCCCAAGATAAAATTCCCAGGAAAGTTGGTGGGAAAAGATAATCCGCTTAAAAACCAACTCCTATACAGAATTTTATCAAGACAAGTAATATAAATAGCACAATAATTAACACCAACTATACCCGACAATAGCTATTAAATAGACACGAAAAGAAAAGAACAAACACCAGAATTTAACGAGGTTCGGCAATTGCCTACGTCCTCGGACACTACCAAAATAATATTTCACTAAAAGAAATATTACAAAGAGAGAGAATTACCAATGGTAGAAAAGACAATTATTACCAGTAGAAAGGGAAGTAGGTAATTCAAGATTACCGTTGGGATGAAAAACTAAAGAATGGGAGGAGCTCTATATATAGGGAGAGAGCTCCCCCCCCACTTCCCTCCCAAACCGATGTGGGATTTTTTCAATCCCATACAACAAGACTGAATCTTCTCATTCATGTCAGCCTAAACCAATGAATCTTCTTTACCTCATTAGTCTCAACCTTACGATCTTACAAAAGATCATAATAATCCAAACGTCCTACTCCCATTAGCCAACATAAAAATTTGTATAACATATTACTAAAAAACTATCGCTCTTAAGGTGACGACAGATAAATAAATGTTTAAATTTAAATAAATTTTAAACCAATGATAATCTAATTATACAATTACTCAAAATCATGGCTCAAGCATTGTGGCAATCTACCAGTGTTGGAAGGAGACAACTTGGAGATCCTCAAATAAGGACTGGGAAGAATTACGTGTAGGAATGCGTTCTTTCTTCGTTTCCTATAACTATAAACAAAGTTTATATGAAAAATTCAGAAACTGTCACATGGATCCTCATCAGTCCAAAAATATACCAAAGACTTTTTACAAAATTGTTTCGCGAATGAGTTGCATGGGGATACAGATTTTCTGTTTTTAAGGTATTTGAATGGTTTGCAATACAATATTCAGAATGAAGTGTATCAGCATAGGTTCTATAGTTTGGAAGATATTCTTTCCAAAGTTATTGAAGCTGAGTCAATGTTAGTTTCTTAAGATGACCGGCCTTTTTTGAATTAAAAGGGAATTTTGCTTTTTCCAAAATGAGTTGTCCGTGCCGAGAACAAGCAACCTGGTAAATTTGTAACAAAATGTTTCCATTGCCAACAAGAAATACATTTTATAGCAAATTGCCCTAAGTGAGCTCAAGTTTTGGCCACTACACATGATCTGACCCTGACCCTGAAGATGTTATTGCAACAATTGAGTATCCTAGAGTACACTAGGAGGGTATATTATTTGACTAAACTCAAGGACGAGCTTTTTTTAGAGAGAGGGTCTGATGTGGGCATCTTTAGTATTTTGATTATATTTTCCAGTTAATTATGTTTTTAGGGGCTTTTGTGTAGTTTTATATTTTTAGGGAATTATTAAGTTGTTTTCGGAATTTATTTTACCAGGATTTCAAGTTGTCCTAGAATTATGTTATATCATGTATAGTCTATAAATATGAAAGTCAAATAAATAATAATTAGTTTTGGTTGATTTTTTGCTTAAGAATACAAGGTGTTATTCTTGCTCTTCACCGTTCTTGATACCTCAGTCTATTAATTATCCCTTTTCATCTATTTTTACCCTACTTATCTCACATCAATAGGTACCGTCCTCTCTTGGTAGTCACGAAATTGGATCAAATATGTCATTCCAATCAAATGTTGCTGCTTAGTACTTATAGAAATCGAAATATCCTCATCCTACAAATCTGAATGCATCCAATTTTGTGACAATTACACTTACATCAAAGAATTACTTGTTATGGCAAAACCAAATGCTCAACATGATTGAGACGAATGACTTTTCTGGTTTTGTTGAAGGAACATTACCAATTCCACCTAAAATTTTGGTGCAAACAACTGTTGATGGATCACAAGTTGAAATAATGTGGAATATCTGGCATGGAAAAGATCAGATCGGTCGCTTAAGAGTTGGGTAACCAGCACTTTGTCGGAAAATATTCTCTCTTATAGTTGGTTAACAAACTTCTGCAGATACTTGGAAAACTCTGAAATCAAGGTTTGTAAAATACACTGTTGAAAGGGAGTTTGTATTGATTGAACAGATTCAATTGCTTAAACGTGATAATTGTAACAGTCTAGATGATTATCTAAGTCAATTCATGATTTTATGTGATGAATTAAGAGCAATTGGTAGAAATTTACCTGAGGAAAAAAAAGCTTTCTGGCTACTAAATGGGTTAGGTCCAAACTACTCCATGTTTACAACAATGATGTTTAGGGCACCAATGCTCTAGTATTCAGAATTGCTTTCTTTACTTTGTAGTTTTGAGACCAGAATTCTTAGCAAAACTATGAGCTCACAAGGATCTGCAAGCTGCTTTTGCTGTAAAGAAACAAGCCTAGTTTAAAGGGGCAAATCAAAACAAATAGCAATTCTTTTCTTCTCATAAAAAGGATTTCTACATACTGTTTCAACTCAATCATAGCTTAAGGATGAAGTATTTTCTGACAAGTCTCATCTACTTACATCTGGAGGCAAAGGAAAGCAAGTGATTTCAACAGACGAGAATTAACCAAAAAGTACTTGTCAAATTTGTCTTCGAATCGGACATACTGCAAACAGGTGCTGGTTTAGGTTCAACAAGGGGTTTGTGACTCCTCAACGATCTCAAATGGGGCCTCTTCATCAAATACTTCTAAGTCGAAAGAAAAGCAACTAGCTGCTGAGAACATTCAACAAGCTATATCAGCATTGCAAATCACATCAAAGGTGGACATCAGTGACTGCCTTCCAGATTCTGGAGCATCTTCCCACATGACTGGTTATAAATCTTTCCTTTCTGATCTTAAGATTTACACTGGTCGAGATAAAGTAATAATTGGTAATGAAAAATACTTGAATATAACCCATATTGGGAATGCTTATGTCTCTCCTAAGACTGGTTGTTTATGCTTGAGAAATGTGCTTTATGCTCCACGGTTCAAACAAAACTTCTTGTCAATTAGTCAGTTCACAACTGATAATGACTGGTTTTTCAATTTGATAAGAACAGATTTTTATTTACTAACAGAGAACATGGAATATTACTAGCAGAACGAAAGAGAGCAAAAAGTCTTTACCACTTGGCTCCAACGAAACAAGTAGCTCTCTTTTCAAATAGATAGACTAAAGTTGATGCTCGTGCTTGGAACTACAGACTTGTGCATTGCTCACCAAAAACATTTGACATATTACTCAGAGGACTTATCAAAACGGACAAGCCCCAGTCTGGTTTACCAAGTATTTGTCATAGCTGTCAGCTGGAAAATTCAACAGATTGCCTTTTACATTTTCTGAAGATAGATCATCATCTGCATGTACATAAGATTGTGTGCGTCCTCTGGGGTCCTGCACCTATTTCATCAAAACAAAACTATAAGTAATATGCTTCCTTTGTTGATGATTTTTCACACTTTACTTGGATTTATCATCTAAGTAAAATCTCTGATTTCTATGAAACATATTGTGCTTTTAAAGTCATGATACTTAAGACAGTTTAACACCAACATTAAAATTTTTCACTCAGATGGAAGGGGAGAATTCATTAACTAAAAGAACATTTTGGTAAAAATGGAGTCATTCACTATGTTACTTGTCCTTACACACCACAACGAAATGGACATGTAGAAAGAAGACATTGAAGTATAGTAAAAGCAGGCCTTAGTCTTCTATTTTGTTGTAGTATACCTACTACTTACTGGCTAGAAAGTTTTCTGACCATTGTCTTCTTGATTAATAGACTCTCATCTACTGTCAATGGAGAAAACAAATCTCCCTTTCATATGCTGTTTGGAAAACCTACTCGTTATTCATGCTTTCGTGTGTTTAGTTGTCAATGTTATCCTTGTCTTCGAAATTACATGACAAATAAAAGGTCTCTTCATTGTGTATTTATTGGGTATGTTGCAAGTCAAAAAGGCTATCTGTGCTTACATTTGCCGACGGGTAAAGTATATATATCTAGACGTTCTTTTCAACGAATCATTCTATCTTTTTTCAAAAACAGTCATATCAGCCTTCTCAAAACACGTCCTCTTTATTTTTTTCTACATATTTAGATACATACCACCCTTGCCACAGTCATCACATCAAACTGATACTCAACATTCAATTAATTGTGTGAACTCTGGTTCAAACTCTACTGATATTCCACTTTCTTCCTCACCCAAAGTCACCATACAACCAGTTATATCATTTGCAGTAAATCAAGTTTGTCAATCAATACAACAGCCACAGAAAAATCATTTTGAACAGACCATGCGAATACTAAGGTATCTTAAAGGTATAATACAATATGGACAACATATAGTGGCAGATACAGATTTCAAATTGACTACTTTTTCAGACTCATATTTCGTGGGAAAAACTGTATATCTTGGAGCACAAAGAAGAAATCTATAGTTGCACGATCCACCACAAAAGCCGAGTACTGGGCTATGGCATCAACCGCAACTGAATTAACTTGGCTTACATTTCTGCTCACTGCAAATCCAACTTGATAACATTCCAGTGTTGTATTGTGATAATGTCCGTGCATTACATTTTACTGTGAATCGAGTCTTTCATTCCAGGTCTAAACACATTGCCATAGATTTTCACTATGTGAGAGAGCAGGTAGCCCTTTAGCAACTTGAAACAAGATATGTTGCTTCTGAAAATCAGCTAGCTGATATGTTAACCAAGCCTCTGACTGCATGTGTCTTTCTCAGACAAATTGGCAAGCTTGGAATCTTGACACCCTCAACCTTCAACTTCAGGGGGAATATTGAGAATAGAACATAAATATAAATATTGTATCAGGTGATAGCTGATAACCAGAGTTGGATATCACAATTGCATTTGCAGGATGGACTATGTGAAATGAGATGTAATAGTCACTTATCATACGTGACCATCAATAAGAAACCTTGTACTCATTTTTGTTTAATAAAAAAACATTTCGTAATACTCGTTGCAGTGTTGAGTAAAACTGCAGCCAATCACTAAAATGCGAATAACACGGAACCGAAGAACCTCAATAGAGCTTCTCGGCTCTCCGGCGGCGGTTGACGGTGAGGAAGGCGACACCGTACTCTCAACATCTTTGATTTCAGTTAAATCTAAGATGGTTGACCTTTATACTTTCCTGATCTTTTTTAATATAGAATACACGAAATTAATAAAGGATTATGTATATTTATATATAAAAAAAGATTATGTAGCAAGGGGCAAGGGCAAAAAATGTTTTTGCCCTAAAATTAATCTCGGTTACTCAATTATAGTGATGATTCAAATTTAATAAAAAAAATAAAAAAATAGAATACCCCTCTAACCCTCCTTTATAAGTAATTATTTTTTTTTAAATGGCCAGATTTAATCGCCGCAAGTAACACCTAGTCGTCCCCCAATTAAATCTTGCAAGGCCATAGCTAGATCTAACTTAGGGTGGTTAGACCTATCCTATGACAGCTAGACATTACCACCCAAAGGCTAGATTTAGTAGGCACAACCAAGCAGCTGTCATAGGTGGCTTAAAGGGGCATAGTAGTTTTTTGATTTTTTAAAAATAATTGCCCACATTAAAGTTTAGGGTAAAAAAATTCTGCCCATAACTCTCATCACATTAAATATATATATATATATATATATATATATATATATATATATATCACAATGGTTATTATTCATTATTTTTTTAATTAATTGTTTTGTGCCCTGAAAGGAAACATTCTATTTCTTTACCAGTTCCCTAACTTAAAAAAAGGTTATATAATCATCCACACTAATAACTAATTAAAAATCAGAAAAAGAGATGAAGAGAGCCGTGTAGAGCAACAAGCCATGAAATATCATGATGCCGTGCACTTGCTAGTCAATCAACCTCATGGACATCTTTCTTATTCTCGATATTAATTAAATGGTCATGTACTCTTTATTTCTTCTATCAAGTGGCATCTGACCACCTTACCGGCTACAAATAAATGGCTCAATTAGACCTCCACCTTACCGGCTACAAATAAATGATTATTCAGGCGCAAAATTGTCCGCCTCGATGGATCACGTCTTTTTGACCCTTGTAATATTCTGACAAAGAATCCGACTTATCTGCTATGACCAAAATTAAAAAAATAAGGAAAACCTGTCCGAGAGTGAGTTATACACAATCAAATCAGGCAAGCTAATCGATCAGTTAGTCGGTAAACGGGTAAGAAGATCCATTTATTCTTCTCCTCTTCCCCGTCCACTTCTTCTTCCTCTCTGTTTCTTAGCAGCCACACCGCTTGCCTGTGGGCTTCTTCTCCGGCGGCAGCGACAACTTCTCGATGGCGGGTCGGGTCGACGCAGGATCCAACAAAGGCAATGATTGGATGCCAGAATCCAGTAGTCTCTCAGCAATGTCAACCTAGATGTTTTCTCCCGAGCTTGGCTCTAGATAGATTAATGGCGGAATAAAGCAACGTGACTCCATGGCTTCAAGAACTCAGCGGTGAAGGAACTCCAACCTTACAACAGCAACGAGATGTGCAAGTAGTGATTCTTCAAAGCAGTAAAATTCTAATCTTTATGGGGCTCTGTATCTGTTGGGTTAATCTCACATCCCATTTGGAGGCAATCAGTGACTTGTATATAGGCTAATGGGAAAGCCTTAATTCTTAAGCTAGCTTTTGGATTAAGAGAGGCCCATGAACCTGTTACAAGTCACTTTTGGGGCCCGAAGGGCCCAACAAGTGGTATC
>JAVDBV010085697.1:0-12267 GCA_032619315.1 Piper longum | reverse complement strand
GATCCACCCGGGACCCGTAACAGTTCGGTTCGGTTCACGAGCGAGCCGGATTCGGGGTGTTACAAACTCACTAAACCAAACTAGGTCAGCCTGGTTAACTCGGTCTGGGTCAGATAAACAAGTGGCTTGGGTCGGCTGGGTTGCTTTGGGCTGTTGGACGTGGACACGGTCTCAGACAAGCTGGTGGACATGACCGGGGGAACAAGACTCGGGCTAGCAGACACAAACGCGGGAGAGATTATAAAACCCAAGTTTCAAGTTATGGTTTTAACCGCTTGTATTTTTTTTCCAGTTCAGGCTAGTTTGAATCGGTTTAAGGCAGCTCGAGTCAGATCAGTTTTTAGATCATGAGTATGGGGTCCAAATGGTCGTATGAGCATGTTGTGCTGGTTGAGTATGCCTACCATGCAAAAGTTAGCTTGAGATAGGCTACAACAGAACATGAGTTATCATTGTATACGCGAGGTATGCAAATGATTTTTATGGGTTAGCCGGGGTCGTAGGCCTAGATTTAGGTCGTTGCAATGTTTAGTATCTGTTTGGTATTTTCAGGGTATCTTTTTTGCATGTATCATAGGGATTTTTGGATTACCAGACTGTGCCCATGTGGGCCCGGCTTGATTGAGTTGTTGGTTTTCACCCGATTGAGTTAAATATTTGAGGCCAATAAAGCCTTCTTGCCTTAATTCCTGCCTATATAGTCACTTTTTGGACTCAAATTAGTTTTGACTTTGGATGGTCTCAATCCAAACTTCCCATCCATATGTATATTGCATATACCCATACGTGGGACCAACAAGTAAGGCAGCGTCTGTCGCCTAAAAATGCCAATTGCAGCGCTGTTGGGGTCGCTGATGGTTGGGACAGCCCTAATGATGAGGAAGATGATGGTGGGGGTGATTGGTGGAGTCCAGCTACTGGTTGTCCAAAAAACGGCTCCAAAAAGGGGTGGAATCACCACGAGTGTGGCTACATCACCGGCGGCAATAGCAGCCATGGCGGTGGCCATGAGTTGTCTCAAAATGAAGATCTAGATGATGGTAATCTATCTGGGTAGTTGCACCGGCTGGAGGTGGATCGTCGGCGCCAAAAAATGGCCCAAAAGGGTAGTCGAACCGGACGGAGACTCGGCCGAGTGGTGGCAGAGCAAGGGTGTAAAACTCCAAAAATAATGAAAAGGCTCTAAAATATAACTGGGTGGAAGCTAGGGCTGACATGGATGGCTTAGAGCTCACCATGTGGCTCTATCTGAATGGCCGACAGCTTGTGCCCTAGTCTGGCCCACGTATGGGTATATGCAATATACATATGGATGGAAAGTTTGGATTGAGACCATCCAAAGTCAAAACTAATTTGAGTCCAAAAAGTGACTATATAGGCAGGAATTAAGGCAAGAAGGCTTTATTGGCCTCAAATATTTAACTCAATCGGGTGAAAACCAACAACTCAATCAAGCCGGGCCCACAGGGGCACAGCCTGGTAATCCAAAAATCCCTATGATACATGCAAAAAAGATACCCTGAAAATACCAAACAGATACTAAACATTGCAACGACCTAAATCTAGGCCTACGACCCCAGCTAACCCATAAAAATCATTTGCATACCTCGCGTATACAATGATAACTCATGTTCTGTTGTAGCCTATCTCAAGCTAACTTTTGCATGGTAGGCATACTCAACCAGCACAACATGCTCATACGACCATTTGGACCCCATACTCATGATCTAAAAACTGATCTGACTCGAGCTTACTCAAACCGATTCAAACTAGCCTGAACTGGAAAAAAAATACAAGCGGTTAAAACCCTAACTTGAAACTTGGGTTTTATAATCTCTCCTAAAAAATATTCCATCCTCAGAATTTCTCACATCAACTATGATCGGAGGACTCAAGTAAAGGTGTCATCTCGCTAACAAATTGATAGCTCTCCCTCGAAAGCTGGCTACACATAGTCCAAACGGACCAACATAAAGCTCGAACTCTGAATGCTAACAAAGCTCACTAGCTTCTTACGAATTTGGCTGGATGGACTACACGTGATTGAATCATATAGCAAAATTGTCATATATTCTGGAATCATCTGTCTGGTCTCACCATACATGCTTAAATCGTCATGTTGGACTGAGCATGCATGTTTGAATCATCACGGTGGATTAGCTCCTATGGTCAGTGCAAACTATGGGAACTGAAATGCAATGACCTCAGCGTGATAAACCTAAGCTCAACCCTAAAATTCCACTAGGTAGTTGAGCAGGTACTATAGAGTACTGCAAGGTACTAGTTTGAACCACACCAAGAAAAACTATGTCGGTGCAAGGTATGAGGCCTAACATCTACCCATGACTCCTTGATCCTCATCAATGTGATAGGTCAACTACGTGTACCCTCACGATACTTTGCTCCAGATCCTGTAGCTATACTAGGGTGCCCTGTTCATCTTGCTAGAATATCTTGGATTCTAGTACCAAATAATGGTACATGCTAATGGGCTTTATGGTTCACTATCGCTAATCTAGGTCAATCTCTCAAGTCTCCCTGTAAGAGAAACTAGATCGCTCACTATGCCCAAGCTAACTTGGTCGCAAGTCAAGTATCTCACTCTATTATATAGTAGAACAAAGATAGCTGCTATAAGTCTACAGTGTCCTATGGCTCTTATGACTATCTATATGACCACTAATTGCTGCTGAAGAGAAGGCGAGAACACTTGTACATGTACAAATTGTCTCCAAGAGTATCAAAACATACTCTACTTGGAAGTGTAGGATCTGCATTTGGTCAGTGGCATGTGCATTGGTCAATGTCTACTCATCTCAACCATCTGGAAAACCGATGATAGGACTGATATACCTAGAAGGGTGTAAGAACCGTGAAAAAAAAAATTAAATAAATAAATAAATTTATTTATTTTTGTAAAACTCGAACCAAAATATAGTGAAATATTATTTTCAATGAATCGATATGGTCGGTTATCAAGTAGACTGGACGAGGTTCAACGTAAAGCCAACCTTAGCCTTAGATAAGACGAACCCAAACTAAAGGCCAAACTCTGGCATTAGGAAAGACGAACCCAACCTAGGGAATACCTATACATGATAGATGTGAGAGTTTAATAAAGGAACTTGTTGAACCTAGGGAATACCTATACATGAATAGATGTGAGAATTTAATTGAGGGACTCGTTGAACCTAGGAAATACCTATACATGAATAGATGTGTGAATTTAATTGAGGAACACATTGAAGCATATATATATATATATAGGAGGAGGGGGTCATGTAATAGGGGGGAGAGAAAAAGAAAAAGGAAGAGAAAATTTTCCCATAGTAGTCCACTCCTCCTTGCCTTCTCTCCGGTGCCTTTCCATTGTCGTGTAAGTATTTTGTACCTCTTCTTAGTTCTTTTCCATTAGAACTCTTACGTGCATGGTTGCAACGCATAAATTCTTTGGAAACACCTTGTTGAGTTACTGGATCACTAGCACCTTATGTATGGGGTTCTTGTCGGCTTTTTGTTATAAATTGCAATAGTTCAAGAAACCCTATCTTTGTTAGCCGTATAGTCCATAATTAAATATCGGACATGTCAGAATGAAACTGACAGTCCATAATCAAATATCGGACATGTCAGAATTTAACTGACAGTCTATAATCAAATATCGGACATGTCAAAATGGAACTGACAGTCCATAATCAAATATCGGACATGTCAGAATTGAACTGACAGTTTATAATCAAATATCAAACATATTAGAATGAACCGGATAGCCAATACAGTGGTACGGTGGAATGGACCCATCGGCCAATAGGGGGTACGGTGGAATGGACCCATCGGCTCAACCTAATACAGAGGTACGGTGGAATGGACCCATCGGCCAATATGGGGTACGGTGGAATGGACCCATCGGCTCAACCTAATACAGTGGTACGGTGGAATGGACCCATCGGCCAATAGGGGGTACAGTGGAATGGACCCATTCGCTCAACCTAATATAGAGGTACGGTGGAATGGACCCATCGGCCAATAAGGGGGCACGGTGGACTAACCCATCGGCCAATAGAACTACATCGAGCTTGATCCCAACATAGGTATGTAGGCCAATCAAAATTATTTGATTTCAGCTCATCTAAGGTAGAATAAAAGTAAAATAGGATAGTCAGGTTAGAAGAAGGGGTAATAAATGGGACTTCTTTTTATTTTGCTTTGAGTTATAAATGTGGCTATAGGAAGTGGTCTAAGACTGTGGGAACTATTATTTTATAGCTTGTTTAAAATATTCAGCATTTAGTAGTTGTTTAACAAAACCTAGCCATCTAGGCCCACAAAAATATAGTGAAAAATGGCGGGTCATTACAAAGGGTGAGTATGAAAATGCTCGGTTTAGTCTAACATCTCTGGTCACGTTAAAAGAGACTAGATCTCTCGTGAAAAACTGGTCACACTCCCCTAAGACTCTAACTAGGAGGTGTCTCATCCTCATATATACTCATTTTAGTACACATATAAATAATTAAATAAATAAATATACAATCATTCAATAAATAAATAAATATAAACAATTAGTTAATTTTAATTAAATATGAATAATAATAATAATAATATCGTAGTCATCATAGTTATCCAATTTAAAATGCACAATTAAATACAAATAAATAATAACATACATGCAATGAACAAATAGATAATTATATATATATATATATATAAATTATAAGTAAATATAACAATGTCAATAATAAATCATCACATAGGCACTTATTATATATGACAAACATATAAATAAAAAGAATAAACAATAATGAATAAATAAAATCAATCATAACATCAAAATATGCTAAATAACGTGAATATGCATATAAACTAATGTAGTGGTTTTCAAATTACCAAAAATGGTTGAAAAACGATTGAAAAGGAGCTGAACTAGGTTAACTCACTGAAGTGAACCAGGTTGGCTGGGTTAACTTGGTCTGGGTCATACAAAGTGGTTGGTTGGGTCGGCTAGGTTGGTCTAAGTTGATGGACATGGACACAGGCTGAAACAAGCAGGCGGATGCAAATAGGTGAACATGACTCATGCTAGCTGACGTGAACGTGAGCAAGCAGATGCGAACGAGGGTAACTGCATAGAACGGGGTAGGCAGCACTTGTCGCTGGAAAGCGTCGATTGTCGAGGGGCTCGGTTCTCCACTGATTAGAATCTGGCCATTGGCTGGCCAAAAAACAGCTAGAAAATGGGTTGAATAACCACTGGTGCAGAGGAGTCACTGGCGGTGATAGCAGCTACGGTGGTGGTCATGGGTGGTCTTAAAATGAAGAACATGGTGGTTAGACAGGCCTGAGGTGTCTCATCGGTGTGGTGGTCAGAAAGTGTTGAAGCGGTGACGAAAACCGGTTATATGAACATCTTCGCCGGCAGTGCCGGTGGGGGTGAGGGGTACGACTCGATAGCTGGTTACGAGGCGGTTCTAGGGGTGCTGGTCATGGGGGCGAGGCCAAGCCAAAGGGGTGGATGCGCTTGGGTGTAAACTACAAAAATAATGAAAAATATTTGAAGGATAACTGAGTGGAAGCTAGGGCTGACATGGACGGCTCTTATCTCTCCATGTTGCATGATTTGAATGGCCAACAAAATGTGGCCAAATGGGGTCCACCTATAGGTATATGCAATATGTATATGAACGGAAAGCTCTGATTAAGACCGTCCAAAGTCAAATTTGGCTCGAGTCCTATAGGCGGGAATCAAGTCAAGATGGCTACATGGGCCTTGAATCCTCAACCCAATTGGGAAAAAACTTACGACTCAATCAAGATGGCCCACAGGGGCACAATCTAGTGATCCATAAATCCCTATGATGCATGCAAATGAGATACCCTAAAAATCTCAAACGGACACAAAACACTACAACGATCTAAATCTATGCCTACAACCATGGCTAACCAATACAAATCATTTTGTATACCTCGTTTATACAATGATAACTATTGTTTTGTTGTAGCTTATCTCAAGCTATCTTCTACATATCATGCATACTTAGCCACCACAACATGCTCATATGGCAATTTGGGCCCCATGCTCATGAACCGAACTGGGAAAAAAAACAAGTGGGTAAAACCTAATCCGAAGCTAGGTTTTACAGCTGCCACCACAGTACCTACAAACACACAAGCCTTAAAAATGGGTACACAAGAGAAATTGATTTGGTTCACCTCATATTTTCCGTACATGAATGTGTTCCATTGGTGTTGATATTCCATGAAAGTCACTATCTTCTTATGCAAGATCTTGATCTCCTTAAGTTCTTCCAAAATTTTGGCACCAATCTGTGGTAGTTCATTGATAGTTGATACCTTCATAGATATAGCCAACCTAGCCTTGATTTTCTCTTCATTCTTTGCGACCTCAACCTTGGCATTGAGGCATAATTCGGTGACAACAACTGGGAACAAAAAGCCCTTTGATAGTTTGACAGAACCAATCATGTTGTTGAAGATGTTCCAACCAACATCCACTCTCTTTTTCTCAATCACAGCATACAGCATCCAAAGTGATGTGGGAGGTGTGCATAGTGGCGATCAATCTACTACAGATTAGCTTGAACAAAGGTGCCCACGTTAGTTGCATTTCCCCAACATTGAATTTCAAGTTATGGTTGTTCTTTCCCATGGCCCAAATTAGTTCCTTGTTGAGCTGGTGCGCGCGCCCTCTTCACCAGTGTATTTGTGTGAAATCCTTCTTCCAACAGCACTGAATAGTCATCTTCTTCATGCTCTAGCACCCCAATCACATTGTTTATTCCCCACTTGATATTTCAACTCACTTTCCTCTCACAAAAACCTTGATATCTACCCTTTCTTCTACGTTAGCATAGAACTCCTTGACTATCTACAACACACCTTCTTCTGGTTTTCCGCAAATCTTTTTCCATTCAAGGTAGTTGATAATTGCTTTCAGATCATTTTCTATGTCAATGCTATCCAGATCCTAGGCCCTTTCCTTTATTGCTTGATTGCCTTGAATGGTTTCTCTGAACAGTTATTGGCCTTTGTTGAGATGAATGGACGGTGAACAGAAGGTGGAGACTGTTGTACCATTGTCTTCTTTGCTAAGGCCTTTCTTCTTAGTAACAACTCTTCAAGTTGTCTTTCTTCGTCCGTTTCTATTACTTGTACCACTTGGTTGTTGGTTCGGAATTTTTAGTGGGAGCTTGGGGACTGTCATATGTCAGTTGTTAGGATTTTAACACACAAAATCCCTAAACTCTTTGATATGCACCAATAAGTACACAAATTACTCCAATTGAAAAATCGTCACACACTCATTAATTGAAAACAACTCACAATCTCCAACTGGAACACACTCAAATTAGGAAACTCATAATTCACAATTAAAACAACACTCTCAATTGTGAACTCTCTTCAATTCAGCTATATATCTCATCTTACACCTCACAATACAATTACACACATATATGTAGAAAAAAAAAACATACTAAATAGACAACCAACCTCGTAGATACGAACACCCAAACATTAAGTACTCCTTGTCTTCCACAATTTTAATCGAATTCTTCGTGCCTCTTAGAATAACTCCATATCTTTATAATTCCCCATGTAGTTGCATGCCTTCTTACAATCATCGTATGATGAGGGACCCTAACAATTCTCCCTTCCTGAATCATATGAAACACATTAAGGTTGGTTTCACCATCCTTCACATGGGAAAGAGATGCAACCCTTCCAATATTTTACTTTGCACCACTTGTTGACCACTTGCTGACCGTCATCATATGAGGAGGAACATATCTCAATACTTGTCCCCTTTCGAATCATGTGGAATGCTCTTTATCTCCCCTGATTGAAACTCTAGCACATCTCCCCCACTCGCTTGGGGAAAGAATTACGACCTCGCTTTTCGTCATATAAAATCAACTTCTCTTCAAACATTTTTACCAACCCATCGACTTGGATTTCGGAAAATATCTCATTTCCATCTTCCAACTTGACATCAACCTTTCTTCTATTATGAGTATGATCATTACCAAGAATCTTATGACCGAATTCCATTTCTTCCTCAATAACCAACCCGTCGATGCCATACTTGCTTAGGAGACCCATCCACTCTGGACATATAGAAGAAATGTCCTATACAAGCTACCATATTTTTCCCATTTTGTAATGATAAATGCTCCCCTAAATAACTTCCATACTCATCTAGCAAATTGAGAACTATGGCCAATAACGTCCAACTTACCCAAAGACAATATATTTTCCCTTAAGTTTGGAATATGTCTCACATTCTTCAAAAATAATTTGTGACCCAAATTAGTCACCATATGCATGTCTCCCATGCCAACAACACGTGATGTGTCACCATTTCCCATCTTCACCAATCCCAAATTTTCTGATTTATAAGTAGTGAAGAGCTCTGTATGTGATGTTGCATGAAGGGAAGCTCCAGAATCTACAATTCAACTTGAATTATTTGTCTTACAAAAACACCCATCATTACAAGAAGTAATAAGTACAAAGTCATTTTCATAATCAATAGAATTGGCATCTTTATTTTGTTGTTCTTGATCCTTCTCCTTGTCATGTTGCATATCCCATGTTAATTTTCTGCAATACCTTTTTATGTGACGAACCTTGTTACAATAAAAGCACCTTACCACCTTTCTTCCATTATTTGTCCGCTTGAACCCACTCTTGCTCTCCTCAGAAATCATGGCTTGCTCCCCTGAAGATGAAGTTGATATTGCTGACTTTCTTCTTAGCTCCTCTGACAAGAGTGATGCAGTAACAAAGTTAAGTCAAGTTCAAAAACATGGCTCAAACTCATAGTTAAATTATCCCACGAGTCCGGCATTGAACAGAGAAGTAAGGTGGCTTGTTCTTCTTCATCAACCTTTACACCTGTTTCCCAACAGGTCATTCATCAAGCTATTAAACACATTTAAGTGTTCATGAATAGAAGTCCCATCATTCATCTTCAAATTATACAATTGCCTCCTTAGAAAAATCTTACTTACTAAGGACTTGTCTTCATATATTATGTAAAGACTATCCCACAATGCCTTTGCTACTATATTAATAGTATGTACATTGAATAATACTTTATCATCCAAGGCCAATAAAATATCAGCCTTAGCAATCTCATCTTTTTCAGTAAATTGTACATCTGTCATACCTTCTAGTTTCTGATCCTTGCCTTTAAGAATAACAGCACAACCATCTTTCACCAATCTGGCATGAATCTTCACTTTCCACATAGGAAAATTACTTCCATCAAATTTAGGAAGTAAAAATTTGGTTGAGCTTTTCTCAACCATCTTATCAAAAGCAAACAAAAAATTCAATCTTCTCCACGAACCTCTATAGGTAGATGAATCAAAGCTCTGATACCAATTTTTTGGTACCCCTGGGCTCTGATACCATTGTTGGGTTTATCCCACATCGATTGTAGAAGGCGCTGGTGAGTTGTATATAGGCTAATGGGAAAGCCTTATGCCTTAAGTTAACTTTTGGAGTAAGAGAGGCCCGTGAAACCTATTGCAAGTCGCCTTTTGGGGGGCCAAAGGACCCAATAGTGGTACCAAAGGGCCTAACAGTGATACCAGAGCCTAGAGGTACCTAACATCAGTTTGTTCTTAGCTCCCTATTGCATTCAATTGCTCCAACTCTATCTTCCACTTTCTTGTCAGTGTCTCATTAGACTTTCGTTCTTCTTTTTCTCAGACTTCTTCGCTTTCTCATGTCCTTCAATTTTGTTCGTTTGCTTTTTAGATTTAGTAATACCCTTATCCTTGACTTCCTTCTATTGTTCTGGTGCAGCTTGATTTTGGGCCTTATGTTTCTTGGTGGAGTCTTCTTAAGCTTTCATCTCCATTGTTTTCATTGCTACTTCATCTTGGGCCATATCTTCTCCTGCTTCAACAGGTTTTGGTGATGACTCGAGTATGAGACTACTTAGTGTGGCCCTCGTAGACTTTCTAGGCATTAACTTCCTCGCATCTTGCTTTGTAGTTGCAACTGTCACTTTTTCTTTCCCTTCTGGCACCTTGGGCTGGTTTCCTTTTTTTCTTTTTCAGTCTTCTTTTTAATTGGTGTCTTCTTGAAGAAGAATATGATTGTGGACTAATGTAGAAATTATAACGCATGTGCACGTGCCGAATCAAATAATAAAAGTGATAAGAAAGTATCGTCCCATGAGGAATTAGTTATAGAAATTCTCAATTACCAAAACTAATTTAATTAATTATACTTAAACGAGAACAAGTTCTATTAGTGATTTAATTATAAATTATAACTAAATTAATCTAAAATTGCAATATTTAAATGATAAATTGATTTCAAGACAACAAACCTAGGATTTTCAATTTCACTTAGTGCTCTATATGATTAAAGTTATAATTTCTTACCTATGAATTGTATATTTAAATCATTAACCATAGGAATTAATTATTTATAACATCTCTTAGATTCACCATAAGCTTATCACTCGCACCAACTTCTATATCTTTATGAAATTGCGTATACAAAATGATACTTTAAATTATGCCCTTAACAGTTACCCAAGACATACGAGTATATCTCAATCTCATATGTAAATCACCTAAAATAGATGAACAATGGATATTTTATTAAATGAAAATCTAATCTTTCTATCTCTAGACAAGATCAAATCTCTAAATAAATCAATAGATGGTCAGTCTAATGATAGCATTAACGAATAAAATGGACTAGATGATCCAAAAACACAATCACATAAATAAAAATTAATAACCTTGATTAATCCATGCACTAAGTTTCATTGAAAATCCTAAAAAGAGAATTTACTCCATAAAATATTCAAATAAACTCAAGAAATTCTTATGTGATATGAAAGACATAATTTAATCACAAAGAAAAATAAATCAGAGTAAGAAAAACTCTTTTCAAGAAAGCTAATTCTTCTTCTGATCCAATTTCTTCGTCGTTCTTCCCAGTCTTTCCAGCTGTCGCTTTTCCATCTAGTGTTGTTCTCTCCCCTTTTCTTTAAAACCCTAATGAATGTTTATATAGCATTAACCCATATATAACAATTGAGGTCCAGCAGGATCTTCAGAAATATCAGAAAAATAAATTTTCTCGTCGCCAGCAATCAAGCGCTCAAAGTCCCAGTGCTCAGGTGCTCAACTTGCGGCTATAAGGATTTCTTAACCAAAATGCCAGTGCCAGAGCGCTCCGTTCCTAGCGCTCGAGCGCCAGATATAGTACCCGGGTCAATTTTCTCCGTTGTGAGTTTAGCTGCATGCATCTCATGGTTTGATAGCACTTCAAAGGGTTCCCTGATTGTGTTGATGATACCATGAGTTTTGAGTTGGCAGGTTTCATTTTTTGACCAGCCATAGTCTTGGAGGTCTGTTGTTTCTTACGGACCATCCTGATTCAATGTTGGTAATTAAGTAATAAACATTAAAATAGCATATGATCATGATTGATTGATATGCCAACGATATAATCTTTTCATCACCAAAACACATAGAAAGCTTGCACATCATTGATAAATATATTGAAGAGATATATCGTTATTTCAGTTCACAAAAAAATTCAAGCATAACAGATCAGATGCAAAATCTTCGAACTCGACACTAAGCAGGCAATTTCTTCATCCCTAGTTACTAAGATTACTAAATATTAGGTTATTGACTATGTAATAGTTCAAATCAAATGCCAAAATAAGGGATTAATTAAGAAGACTGTGATTGAAAGACACACATCTCTGCCAAAAACATGGAATTGGTCGAGATTAGAAGGTGTAACAACGCGCCCGTTCCGAGCCACGGGTCAAGTATTACTATTAAGTGTCTCATAAATTAATTTTCAGTCATTTCAAAATATAATATAAGCTCGGAATAATCGTCCCATGAACTGAACCAAAATCCCACTACCATGCATGTAAAGACCCGAAAATAATAATAATAATAATAATAATTGTAACACCCCAATTTCGGTTCACTTAAGAACCGGATCAGAAATGTTACGATCGAGTCGAGACATGTTTAATATTATTAGTCAGTGAGACTCGATCCATAAAATAGATCGAAATAACCCTCTTGGTGTCATGAGAATGGAAGACATTGTCAAATAAAAATCAAAATACATCAAATATAAATAAATGCAAGAAAGAAAATCTTATGTTGAGCTCAAGTGTGTGTAGGATTTATCTGTCCTTCCGCCGAAGTCGATACAGGATTTGAGAGACCTACATATATTATAAGAAAAACG